>LOJH01027763.1:2195-17959 GCA_001685095.1 Ellobius talpinus
CACACACACACACACACACACACACACACACACACCCCTATGTATTCCTCTATCTGTTGGGAATGGAGCTGAGGGCCTCTACTATTGAGCCCTGGTCCCAGCCCATAGTTTGGTTTTAAAAGCACACTTCAGAATAATGGAGGTAGTGCCAGATTGTTTACTGAGAACAATCAAGGAGCAGTCCTCCTCAGACTACAGTTACGTATTTGCACAAAGAAGGAAGGGGTGATAGAAATTATCCAAAATGACCACTGTAGTCACCAGGGAAAAGAGGGAATGAGGCAGCTTATACCCCGTCTTGATCCAGTGACTTTTGTAGAAATGAGCAGTCAGCACCATTGCCATGAAAACAGTTAATAAGGAGAAATGTGAAAAATAAAAATCATGGGCTCTCATGTTGCTCCCCTCTCTTCCCAGCTCTACAGCTTGGACACAATATTTAAGTTCTCTGGACCTGATCTGAATGACGAGGAATGTACAACCCTTCTACCTGGCAGGGGTGTGACATTTGAAGGGTGTAAGGCTTGTGAAATGCATGACACAATAGTGCATACACAATTGGATTCACACATTTTACTCATTCAGAATATCCCCTAAACAGAGCCATGGCCACTTTGGAGGAGGCACCATGGGTCTCAACACCTTTTGTGGGATCACAGAAACCTGGCTTTCTGGCTTAGGAACGATGTTGCCCAAGTACCACTAGATGGCACCAAGAGATCACACAATTTTTTAATGTGTGGCAGGCTCTCTAGCTCACTGATCAAGTCCCATTCTTCAAGGTCACCCCAGTCACTTCTCATTACAAGGAAATGTTGGAGTGTCTCAGGGGCCAAGGCAAGATAACCCTCCCATCTTGATCCCATTAGGGCCAAGGATTCAAATCCTTAGAAACCCCCCTTCACCTTAACCTGAGAAGGGTCTTGGGGGGGGTGAGGAGCCCCAGCTTCTCATCAGGGGTCGAGAGGCCAGCGGGGTGAGGCATGGCTGGAAGAACTCTAGGTCTGTGTGCCGCTGGGCTAGACTTGAGGTCATCCCTCAGAGAGCTTTGGGTGGCACTATCCGCAGAGCTGCGAGTTTGGAAGGGGACTCCAAACAGGGCAGGCAAGTCACCACCACAAGACAACTGTCCCCTGGGTACAGTCACAACTCTGAGCACATCTGGGTGGAGACAGACTCCATGCCCGATTTGAACTTGCGCTGCCAAGGGCAGGAGACACGGCCTAGATGCAGGGTCTAGGGAAGTCTAAGAGTGGCTGTGTGGGAAGAGAAGCTGGCTTTTGTGTGGCATCTGGGAAGCACAGTTAGGAATTTCTACAGACCTTTTCCAGGGGTCCAAGTGCCCTAATGGTTTCCCTTCTCATGAACTTTACACTTACAAAGCACTCCTCGGGACTGCCCTTGCAATCCGTTTTTTTCTAGTAAATTCTTTGGAATGTGTTGCGTCCTGGATTTTTGGAATCACAGGTCTACTTGCATCCTCTCTCCCTTCAGAATGAGGAAAGCCAGGTACTATCACATTGCCATCTCACAGTGGGCCACTTAGACCAGTGTGAGAGCCGGCGCCAGCCAACCCTGGGGCCCACAAGCTGTTTCTTTCCTGGTCTGCCCTTTGTGGGGAGCTCTAGGGAAAGTAACAGTGGAACACTAACTCCCTTCCTGGGAGCAGTGGAGGGGGAGGGGCATGGCTACCTGGAAGGACTTGATGAATGTCCACAGCAGGGTCCGGATGCCTTCCCCTCGGCTCAGCAGCTTCACCAGGCGCATGACCCGGAAGAGGCGGAAGAAGGTGATGGAGATGCGGGAGTTCTCCTCTGCGCTCTAGAACCCGTTGGCAATAGGGGGGGTGCAGTTAACACAGCAAGAAGGCGGGGCAGGAAGGGATCCTCTGAGAAACAGCCATTGGTTGAGAGGAGGCAGGCCAGGGTGGGGTCAGCTGCACTAGACTCTTGCCTTAGGTTCCTTTCCAGGTCGGCAGCCTATCCCAAGGTGTCTGCTAAGACAGCCTGGGCTCATGGCCTTGTTTTCCTATCCTCCTCTTTCCCATAATTCCTAGTTCTTCAACTATTACAAGCCGTGGAATCTGGGCCCAGAGCTAATGCCCTAGAGGCTCCTACCCTCCTGTGACGGGAGAAAGCAGCCCAGCTGCTCCTAGTTTGTCAATAGGGAGTTCTGCTGTGTAAGTGGACCCGCTGCTCTATCGGGAGGAGGCTGGATGGTGATGATGTCTCTCCCAGATGCCTGAAATTGCCTCTGAGCATGCCTTGGATGCTCGTCTCCCTTCTCCCCGTCACCACTTTCTACTTCCCGTGGTCCTGCCCTAAAAGCCTGCTGAGGAATGGTGGTAGCAGGTTGCTGTGTTATAATGGGGGGATCACAGTCCCGTGCCTCTGGAGTTGCTGCCCTTTCATGGTCCTCGACACATGGCCTCAGTGGCTGTGACCTTCCCTAGAGGTCCACAGTCTGGAAGGACTGGCGATGCCAGCAGGACAAGGCAGGAGAGGCATCCTGTGCACTGAGTCCCCGAAAAGGCTGAGCCTGGTACACGGCCACTGTGGGGTGCCACCCAGTGTACCTGTTGCATGGTCTTAGACAGAGAAAAGAGACAGGCAGCATTGAGGTTAGGGGCAGCTGAGGTGGGCACAGAATTTCTGAGCTGCTGGGAATCTATGGCCACAGGTTCACGACTGCCTTCTTAGCCTGAAGGAGCTTGAAGGTGTGGACACATGCCTAGCCAGGTCTCTGGGGGCACAAGTGTTTTGCCCCCATACCTGAGAACAAGAACTGATTATGTCCTTGGCCCTCCTGCTCATGTGGTTGGCTGTACTCCAAAGCTCCAAGAGCTGCTGGGAGCCCTTCTGCCTTCCCCAAAGCTAGTGCAGCCTACCCAGCCCTGCTGGCAGCAGCACCCGGAGAGAAAGGACCCTAGAATTTCCTGTTATGGCTCCCATCCCAGGTACCCCTTGAAGGAGGGGTCTTACGTTGCTTGTTCTCCTGTGTCATCCCTTTAACTTGTATTCTTGCTGTACTTGACAGTGTTTCTAGCTCGGTCCCTCACTGACAGCAGCACACCTATATGTACCCTGGACTGTTCCTTAGCGCTAAAGCCCCAGGGGTCTACAAACCCTTTAGTTCTTCCTCTATGGCCTTCTGGACCATCTCTGAGGTCAGGCCAGTTTATCTCAAGTCTTTCAGGAGGGATGTATGTAATGGACTTTATGAATATGCAAGAAATAGGCAACAGGCTGGGGCGATGAGATATTCAACCTCCATGTCAATGACCATCCACCAAGGGAGGCAGGATAGTTTGGGGCAGATTTTCTAGATCAGCCTCACCCTCCATACTGGGAGGGCTCTGAAGAAAGCAAGCTAGAGGGTTCTGGTTTTTAGACCTTCCAGATAGGACAAGAGCCAAAACATTTCTTATATTTTAAAATTGGAGGTACCCCAATTGCTATTAAGATGCTAGCCCGCCAGGCAATGAGCAGACTCACAGGTACTGGGAACTCTTAAGGCCTGCGATGTAGGCTGCTGGTCCTACCCAGGAAGTCTTTGGCTCCCTCTACCTCTGCATCTGTTTGCCTTCTCTAAGTTCTGTTTTCTGTCCTCAGAAGGAGGTTTCTCCTTAGGGAATCCTACGGGGAGTACAGAGCTTTTTGCTATCTGTCAGTTCTACCATGTTCAAGAAAGGGAAAAAATACCCCAAAACAAAACAAAACACAACAGAACGGAACCAACTTAAGGGACTTCAGTTGTGGATGACAAGCATTTGTGAAGCTGGTGTCGCTGGGACAACTGGGTCTGATGAGTTAAAAAACAAAACAAAGCAAAAAATTTCCTAGGCAGCCTTTTGGCCAGCGTGGGCTGCCACGGGGATCACCACAACACTCCCCATGTATCTCTCACGGGTTTGGAGAATGATTAGCCTGGCTTGAAAGGTGTGATGAAGCTATTAGGGGAAGCCAATTCAAGGAGCTTCAAGGTCATATCACTCAGACAAAAGAAATGTATACTCTCCATCAGATGTGGCTCAGTTGGTTTGCTTTCCCGTTTCCCACGTTACAGAAAAGTGGTTCTAGCACAAATGGAATGAACCCAAGGGACTTGGAAAAATGCTAGACTAAAGCTTAGGGTTTACAGTAGAGAGACTGCCAGGCCAACCCTGAGCCATGGCAAATCTCAGCTTGTGCCTCTCACACAGCCTTCTACACGAAGCCCAGGAGAGGCTGGTGGTTCCAGCGCCGATTAGAACTGCCTTTCCCTCTAGCTAGTCCTCACCCCCGCTTTTGTCTTCTCCCTGGAACCCTCATCTCAGTTCTCAGAAGCATCCATCACAAATTCCCACGTGAGATGAAACACAGAGTCCTTGGGAAGTTTAACAGGAAATAGCATGGGTCCAGTTCTCTCCCAGTGGATCACGGTGACTCACCACCCAAAGGAAGCTTGGGGAAGTAGAGGAACACCACTGTACACACACCCTCGCACAGCTCGCGTGAGCACAGGCAGGTAAGGCACACAATGAACATGGTGGCCACATGCAATGGGAGCTGGGCTAGGCTCCCAGGGCTCTGGAAGTTGGGGTGGAGAAGAAGTGGTGGCTAGAGGGGTCCACAGAAGCTGGGAATGTGGTCTGGAGGGTTGTTCTTACCATAGAGGGAGAGCATTGAGTATGTTCAGCTGGCTTTAAAGAAAGGCAGACAGAGATAAGCTGTAATGAGTCTCCAACGAAGAGCCTGGTATTCTAGGTCTTGGCTAACAGAGGAACAACACAGTGGTAGGAGAGGGCATAAGGAAACAAGTGAAAGAAATACACAAGCATGGGCCTGGCAGGGTGAGGGACACCAGTGAGAACATGGGCTGTGTGTCACTAGGCCATGTGGCCAACAAGGACCCACAAGAGTCTCCTGTCCTATTCAGTCGCCACCTGTGGCTATAAGGGAAATAACTCAGCTCCCAATACAGAGGAGGAAGTGAGGTCTCCCAGATTTGTGGGTGGAGATTAAGTTTGTTTGTTTGTTTATTTATTTGTTTTGTTTTCAGGTAGTCTGTTTAAAGTGAACCTGACTCAGGCTGGACATGGACTTGCTTAGAGCTCAGTTCAGATTAGCAATGTGGGGCCCTTGGCCATTGACAATAGGAGTTGGATAAACTTCTTTTTAATCCTGAAGGCCCGGTACACAATTTAGGATGTCACCAATAGTGCCCCAAGTTGTTGTTTTCTAGGGTTAGATTGCTGAATTTGTTTGGGGGCAGGAGCTCACAGGAGCACCCAAGGCCCCTCCTCTCCCAGTTTCCCTAGTAATTTTTGCAGGGAGCTCCCCCACACTGGGCTCTAGCATACAACAGTCATTCCTGGCTGATCTCAGCCACTGGGGCTGGAGCCTAGGCCTTCATCATCTACTTTCAGATGTTGCTCGTGTTTGTTTTCAAGGTGCACAAACAAGGAAAGACGTAATGGGATGTTTGAAGGAAAGAAGGTTCATAATCAGATACCTTCTTGAAGTATGAAAAAAACTTCTTGGTAACATAGTTCTTAGCAATTAATTTTTAAAAATTTCCCATAGAGTTGGTTTTGATGGTTTGGGAGGATGGTAGAGTGAGTTGGGGTGGGGTGGAAGGGCCTCCTCTAGTCATTTACGGAACACATTCTTTGTCTGCGAGGATTGCCAGCTGCCCGGCCAGTCTACATGTCTAGAGGGGATGGGTCAGTAGGATTTGGCTACTGGGTTGGTAGTAAACACAGAAACAGATGAACAGACATACACACTCACACAGACAGGCGGCCATTCCTTGTCCATGTGCCCAAGTCTCTCTTCCACCAGCATGAGGCAGCTGCCATGATGACCAACCCTATGTCTCTTAGTGTATCTTTTTGTCCTCCCCTGCCCCGGCGGGTTGGTCCAGGGCTTTTGCCCATGGATTACTAGATAGAATTCCTTGTCTGGCGATTTGACAGTGGAATGGGAGAGCCACATGGAGGTGACGTGCTCTGTAGACATGTCAGGGGGCTGTTCTGGGATGCTGCTTTGCTCCGAGGAATACCCTAACGTCATCACAGCTACCTGTCACTTTCAAGGACTTTGGGTCAGCCTTTAAAGGACTTCTAGACCAATCTCATCCTACATAAGAACAAAATGGAGGCAATTTAGAAAATTCACCAGCTCAGCTGGCCCTACTAAAGCAGCCTCGAGCCATTGTAAAGAAATAAAATGGTTTATTTTACCACTTGAACACTGGGGATCCCTCATTGGGGGACTTTAAAGATTCATTTGCCATGGCCACCTTCCCTCCTGATGCTTTTCCTTGGTCTTTTGTTGATTAAAATATCATCTACTAAGGGGAGGGAGAGGGAACTGGGGTTGGTATGCAAAATGAAAAATATTTAAATAAAAAAAGAAAAAAGAGATCATCTACTTAAGTTATATTTTACTTCAAAATTTAGGCTTAGATCTGATTACTTCTTTGGTATTTTTGTTTTAGTATCATGCCTTAGCTTGACAGTCCTCAGGTCATGTCTTATAGCAAAAGACAAGACTGCGGAGCAGCTTGGGGATGAGGGCTGAGATCTGGGTCTTACGCTTCCCAGCCCAGGTAATAACAACTTTGTAAAAAAGGCTGAGAAACTATGGGGTAACTTTTCCTTGAGCCTTAAAGCCATACTACTCAGAAAGCTTTTGCGTAGCTGGAGTAGTGTCTCCTTAGCATTCCTCACACACTGTGCTTACATGGTCTCAGAAACAACCATTCAAACAGCCAGAACGCAATCACAGAGTGAGTTCTGTGTGAGAAGAAGCCTAGGCAGGCCAGATGGTGATCCCTAAACCACCTCATGCCAGCATCCAGTTCTTCAGAACCCTCCGAGCTGTAAGTGAAAACCCTCTGCTGTGCTACATAGGGGGCGTGGAACCACTGCCATTGGATGCCCATGCAAAGCAGTTTAAGCCTATGGTCACATCTGTCTTGTTTGCTACTGTGTGAGTTCCTCATATTTGTAGGGGTGGACACATAGTAGGCAGCAGTTTCCATGCCCAGGCTTTTCTCCATTGTAGCAAGGAACTGGAGGCAGGGAAGGTGCTGACAGGCTCCATTATCAGGGAGTCAGGAAGGAACAATTGATAACCGAAAGTTGTGCCTGGGAGTCTATGGTGGAAAGACGCTGCGGGGGAAATGCAGCACCAAGGATGGCAGTGAGGGAGACCTGGAGCTAGCACCATAACCCATCCTTACCTGAAACTGACCCCAACTCCTGTGTCCTTCTCTGCCTGTACTCTCTCATCTTTTGTCCCTGTTGATTTGGCCAATGGATGTGATGTGCATTCCATCCCCATGCCTGCTCTCCCTAGAGTCTCTCTCCTGCTTCTGCCCATGTGAGGTGCTTTGCCTGAGCATTCCAGGAGTATCCAACATCCTTTGGATGAGCATCAGCACAGGAAAGCTGGTTAGCAGCTCTGTATAGGCCAGTTGCAGAAAGTACCAGATGAAGGCCCATGAGTGGCAGAAGCCACCGATGCCTACATTTAGTGTTGCTATGCTGATGCCATCTCAATACATGGCCATAGCTCTGTGGGAGTGAAAGAGTTGATTGTCATGAATGGCTTGGATCACAGACTTGTCACCACTTAGCTGGAAGACTTTGGAACAATTGCTTGCCTTGTGTATGCCTAGATTTCACACGCACAGGGGGTCCTGAGGTCTTGACTCAATCATGTATTACATAGTTGTCCTGATGACTGACATTGTCAGGGATGAGATCTCATGTTGCCCCTTTTCCTTTTCCTCCTCATCAGCCAAGCTCACAGAAAATGACCTCAATCCTTAGTTTATTTTCCTGCTCTGGTCATTTCTGTCATCCAACACACTGCATCTAGTAACCCTTCCATATTTCTTCCCCTTAACTTGCCTAGAATCCCCCAAGGGTTGGTGTTCTTTCCCCAGGACCTATCCCAGTGCCTGCAGCTCTCCCTGGAGGGCTTGCTCTTTTCCCTGCCTCTGTTTAGACCCCACATGAGCCACACTGGAGTCCAGATAGAGCTGAGTACATTGAGGGACAGGGAGCCCTAGGAAAGCAACAAGAGACTCTCACCTGACCACACTGGAATCACAGAGGCCAGGAATTACAGGAGACTCTCAGGCCTCCTCATCCAACTCCTACCACATTCAAATAAATGGAGGCCCAGGGACCTGGACTGATTGCTCTAAGGTACCTGGTTCCTGGAGCCTAGGCTAGAAATATAATCATGGTTTCTTAATAGACAATCTGAAAATGGTTTTCCACATCCACAATGTAAGAAATGAGATCTTCTAGCACTTTCTATTGTTCAATGTCCTTTCAGAGGTAGCACAAAAACAGTGCTCAGAAAGGCTGTTGGTCACATCCCCAAACTGATTCTTATTTGGAGCACTCTGGGGGGGATGCTATCAGAACTTCCATGGACAACCATGGAACACTTCTAGAAGGTGTGATGTTACACCCTGGGACTGGAGAATCTCAAGGCTCCACCAGAGTGAGTGGAAGCACACCATGCTTTGACCCTACAGGGCTCACAAAGAAAGAATGGGGGAGATTTAGGCAGAGGCCTGGGTCGAAGACAGCCTCACAAGGCAGAGTGGGGGCTTGGAGTGGAGCTTGGAAACATCCTGCCGCTGTCAGGAGGATGCCCTTCTGAATCTTCAGAGCTCAAAACTGAGGATAAAAAGGACTATCAATAAAAAGTGGCTCTGAACACAAAGGTGTCCACCTGTTCATGCCAGGTGCCTGTGACCAGCCCTCTTTGAACCTCCTTGCCCTTGACTGCTTTCTCGATAGAAAGCAAACCCATGAACGTAAAGCCTTTTTTGACTCAGGTGTATCCTGGGTAACTGAAGAAGTGCCTACCCATAGAAACAGACTATGAACATACAGAGTTGAGTGGGTGCTAATCTCCAGAACTAATGAAAAGTACATTTCCTGAGAGGGAAGGACACTCACCTGGGGAAGATGAATTTAAATATGCAAAATATTCATAAGGACATTAGGGTGAATGAGAGATTCCGTGAGAGGACAACAGCCAGCCATGTCCCAAAGGAGCCTGACGTGATGGGTTACAGGTGAAAAGCCATCATGGCTAGCTTCTGGATAGAACAGGTGCCTCGGAATCTATGCTTGTGATAACAGGATGTGTCTAGAGAAATATGGGAAGGCTTGGCGCAGGTGTTAGGGATGCAGGATTTCCTGAGTTTTCCCACGAGATCATAAGAAAATCCTGACTCTGCAGCTCGTCACCGTCACCTAACAACAGAGGCAAGTGAGCAGGGTGCTCATCACCTAGCAGCAGAGGCAGGTGAGCAGGGTGTTCTTATCATGCAGCTATCCTACTGGCTACTGTTCAGGTGCAGGGTTCTCTGGCAACGAGTGTGGCCGCAGGCTTGCCAAGGCTCTGGTCGTGAGGCTGTTGATGGCCTGCACTTTCTCTGATGGCTGTACCTGCTGGTCACCTCCATGAGTCTCATAACAGCAGCTAGAAAAGGGGGCACTCCTGGTGTGTGCGGGCTGTAAGTTATGGGCATACCAAGGAGACAGACTAGTTAGAGGCAGAGGTTTTAATGTGATTCGTTTGGATGCTTTAGCTTTTACTTCATAGATCTTTACAGTTGACATAGGGCTTTAAGATAGGTGCTGTTATGTGAGCAAACATCTACCCACATATATTTTATATAGGGGACTACATATTTGCTTTGTCTTTGTTTTCATTGAGAACAGAAACAGCGATGTTATGGCAGGACGAGAGCTATGGCTTTTGCTAGCAGTCCAAGAACCTCAGAGGGACTCCTAGGGCTGCAATGGGTTTTCTGTCATCATGGGAAGCAGCCGGCTGTCCTTCCCTGTGTTTTCTTACTGCAAATCTCTGCACTGATTTCTCTGCCAGCCTGCGCTACTGCCTACATACAGATGGCAGAGCCCATGCCTCAGTCTTTCTTTTTACTGCTTTCTCTGCAGGACCCTCAGGCAGCACAGTGCATAACATCTGTGATAAGCAAAGAGTCTGGCCTTGAAGTTCTGAGATTTAAATAACAACAGGAAAATAACTTAGGGTTCACATGGATTACATACCGGGAGTCTACTCAGAAAGGAAGTTAGCAGCAGTTGCGGAAGATTGATTTTGTTTTTAATTATCTGAGTTTTTACCTGAAAGAGTCAAGCCTAAGGATTTACATGCATGCATATGTACACACACACACACACACACACACACACACACACTGAGATAAAGACAAACTCAGGTTCTCAGAGACAGAGGGGCAATGGATGCTGGAGTTACAGGATAGGTGAGGGCATAGGCCAGGGGACAGAGGAAGGGATGTATGGAGAATGTAAACTCCTCCCTCCTAAGCATGGTGGCTACATAGAGGAGAATCACACTAGTGAAAGAACATGTCAAGGCCATGTCTTGGGGATGGGCCAGTCTACATGGAGGTAGTGGAACATGTGGAGGAGAGCAAGAGAATTCCAAACATCTAAGATCGAGTCCCAGAATCAGGTGCTCTGGGCTGTTATTCAATGGTTCTATCCATCAAAGGTATATACAAACATTATCAAGTCTCTTACGGAAAACTAATGAGAGAAACTAAACAATACATGTTAAGGACTAACAGCAAGAGGACTTGCTTATAGACAAAGAGGACACCCAAACATGCCAGGTAACAAGGAGACATGTGCGAGAACTGTATAGAAGGAGGCAGCTCTGGGGAGGAGAGGGCAGCAGGGCTGGGACTGTGGGGCCTGCCTGAGGCCCACGAGCCAGGGGCAGGTTATGAAGGGCAAGGGGAAGGAGAGCAGGCAGGTGCGCACAGTCTATGAACTCTAGGATGAGTTCATATGGATATGAGGCTCTTACATGGATCCTGTTTCCATGGCAACAGAAGGACAAAACCCACCCTGAAGGCTTTCAGTAAATCACCAGCCACCAGGCTCTTTACTGTTTCCAGAGAAGGGAGGACAAGGAAATCCCAAAGACTATCAATACTTCTCTCCCTCAAAGTGCCTGGTATGGGATGCTGATGCTTAGTCAAAGCAGACAAGAGTTTGTTCAATGTGAAGTCAATCAAGTAGTTCTTGGGAGAGGGTAGGCCATGGCTGATAATGCAGGCAAATTCCTAGCTTCAATTCCGGGTGTTCTGTTTTGCGGGCACACCTTTTGGGATGTTATGGGGATGGAAAACCAACAGGAGGAGAGGCAGAATCTGGAGGTGAAGTTTTGGGTTAGGAAAGGTTTGGGTCCCAGCTCCAGTGGTTGCCCAGAACTTGTAAAGAACCCTTCATTTTCTCACTCCGTAATTTGCGTAGCTGCACCCTCCTATACAGTGTGAGTCATGCCAGGCTGATTATAAAGGGAGAGAGATAAAGATGCAGCAACCAACACTTAAAAGGAAGTCTTAGTGCGTTCCAAAGATTAAAAAATAAAATAAAAAGAAATCTCCGAACAATGCAGTTAAAAAATAATTTAAACCAATTTAAAAATGAAATAAAAATAAGGATGTGGGGCAGCACAGAAAGTAAAAATGAAAGACAAAAATAAAGCAGGGAGAAACAAATGGATGTTAGAGCAGGCGGGGTCAGCTGGGTCACAGACACCATGTACTTACGTGTACCTCGGTGATTGCTATATCAACAATGCTACCCACAACAATCAAGGCATCAAATGTATTCCATGCATCACAGAAATAGTGCTGCATGGGGCAGAAAAGCCAGGAAAGAGAGAAGGGGACAAACAAACAAAAGAGGAGAAAACAAAATAAAAGGAGGGAAATGAAAAAAAAGGCATGAAAGAAAGGAGAGAAGAGAAAAAAATGAGAAAAGAAAGAAGTTACGTGGGTATATTAAATACTCTTATCACTCTATAGTTCTGGCGGCTCAAACCTGGGCAACCTGGTTTTCGCAGGATCGAGAGGCCTGACAAAAGCTAGGTTAGTTCTGAGGTGGGTGGGCGACAGCCACCAGGAAGGCAGCCAGTGTTGGCCCAACCAGTGTGCAGCCTGTTCCCTCCGCTCAGCTCTGCGCCCTTGGGCCCAGCGCAGCCAGGACAAGTGGGAAAAAAAGGAGAAGAGATTTCTGCTTTTTTTCCCCTACAAGACGACGGCAGGTTCAATAAAAAGCATGACTGGAGGTGGGTAAAATCAGAAATTAAAAAAAACAACATAAAAAGAGGCAAACAAAGAGTGAGAGAGAGAAGAGTGGAGGAGGTAGAAGAGGTGGAAGGACTAGGGTCCCTGGGGAGGGCAGAGCGATACTCACATTAGTTTCACTGAGAATGACATCAATTATGCTCCCAATCACGATGAGGAAGTCAAAAACATTCCAGGGATCACTAAAGTAACCCTACATGAGGGAGGGGCAGGCAGGATGGGGATTAAAAAGGAATATTAGACAGACAAGAACAGAGCAACATCACCATCAGAATCACTGTCCAGGCACCTGAGTGTTGCTGTTAAGGGTTCCGAACATCAGCATCTGGCCAAGAGCCTGGATTGGGATAGGAGCAGCAGAGAGGCGGTCAGTTCAGCCCTCCTGTCCTGCCTTTCATGGGTCACATGGTTTGCATTCTCTCTGCCTCCTGCACAAAGGACCCTTCCACTCCCTCAGGGTGGAAGTGGCCATGGGTATAGGGACAAAGGCAGGTAAGGCACAGCGGTGCAGGGTGTGGCTGGATTCTACTGTTTATGTGTCATCTCCTGTAGTACAGAGTATACAGTTAGTATATAGTTTCTAGCATATAGTATATGACATATAGCATATAGTAAAGGATCTATATTATACCCTCAGTTCCCTCTACTAGAAGGACCTATCAGGAGGGAGGGACCTATCAGTGACTCATGCCCTATAGTTGACAGGACTGGAATGCAATTCAGAGACAACCAAAGGGCCAAATCACTCCAACAGTGTCCACGGTAAGTCAGACTCTGTCGAGATGGAATGGGGTTTAGCCTCTTTCCTGCACTGGACATGCCCATCTGTCTCAGGGCAAGTTTGCCTTGGGAAAACTTTCCTCGTGGGATAGAAGTGTCACCCGAGTACCCGCAGGGGTGTCTCTTAGGTACCACCCCAGGCTCCTTGATATAAAGTTCCAGTAAAATGAAAATGCTACTGAAAGTGATGGCTGTTATCAAGGACTTCCTGAGCTGGGCTGGTGGCGGTGGGATTGGCTGGTGGGCAGGGATACCACCTTCTTAGAAAGGGAGTAAGGTAGCAGAGCCTTGTGGAGGAGAATTAGGCTCAGAAGGGAAAGACCAGGCTCCCAACTTTACTACTGCCACCTGTATACATGGCTTCACTGACTTTCCACTTACTCACAAGAGGGAGAAATGGAAGACTTTTTGAAGGACATGGACAACTGTGTGACCAGGTATCCAGAATGCCCAAAGGGCTGGGGACTCCTGGGTAGGCAGCCACAAAACAAAGAGCAAGTGGCATTCTCAGGTCTTGATTATTGCCTCTGTGGGAGGTGTGGCAGCTTAAAGGGCCATGTCCCAAGACCTTACAGAGCACAGAGCCACAGCCCAGGAAATAGCAGGACAGTCATGTGCCCACTGGTGGCATCAAGGAAACCTGTCCTCTTAAAAAATGACATTTGTTCCTTTTGTTTTCCAGGTAATGCTCTCCAAAGAGGACAGATTAGTGCTGCCGGTGTTTGCTCAGCAGGGCCACTGCTCCATGGCTGGAGCTTTCTGGAGATGGATGTCTGGAGGTTGGCCAGAGGCTTTGGAAGCAGGAAGAGTGCTCAGGGAGGTTCTCAGTTCTTTGCTCTCAAAGGCTTCCAGCTCTCTTCGGCATTTTGTACCTCTACGAGCTGAGCCTATGTTCTTCCATCCTCCTCACCCTATCCAGATCCCTAAACTGCCTCTTTTCCCAGCCATCTCCTTCTAGAGCAAGCTACCAGACAGGCTGCCCTATGGCTATTATTCTTAGAAGAGGTCAAGCCCCAAGGAAAGGGGACTCGAAGTTCCCAGGCATTTCTGCCCAAAGAAAACCTGTGTTTCCCCAGGAGGCTTTGGGCAGTTAGACTGGGGCTGAGACTGTCCAGGTCACAGGTCACATGAGGGTCAGCCTGCGCCAGGGCTCTCTTTCTGGCTTCCTGGAGCAACATCCTGAATATCTCAGGCAGGGATTTCTCTCTTCCAGTTAAGTCACATGCTCTAAGCAGCAAATAACCAGTGCACTCCCAGGTTCTTATACCCGCTCAGGCTAAAAAGGGGACACTAATCTGGGGGAGGGAAGGTAGGAGCGAATCTCTCAAATGAATCCTGTATATGTGTATGCTTTAAAAGTGGACCCTGGAAAAGGCTGGAGACATCTCTAAGTGTGAGCTGTTTGTTTGGGAATAAAGCTATTTCAGAAGAATATGGAAGAGAAGGCAAAGAAGAGGAGGGAGAGAAACAGGGCCAAAAACCCCTCCCCAAAACAACAAAAAACAAAACAAAACCAAAACAAACAAACAAACAAAAAAAAAACAACCGGAGGATGTTCAGCACCAGCCTAGAAAACAGGGCAAGCAAATGTTATTGGGGGTACGGAACAGGAGGAGGGAGGAGAGTGGAAGTCACAGTTTTCCCGCAAGGCTGTGGAGCTGTGGGGTCTCTCCATCCAAAGACCTGAAACAAACGGGTAATCTGGCTGTGTCTGCAATCTCTGGAGGAGGAATGGGGAGAAGGAAGACAGCAAAGAGTGGGCTACTCGGTGAATAGCAAGTAGTACGCACCAGGGGAAGGGGCTAAGATTAAAAGGGACTCTGTCAGCCTCCCGCTGTGCATCTCTGCTCACCCCTTCTCTTGGATTTATTTTTTATGTGCAGAGAGAAAGAAATGGCCCCCAGTCGCCACCCTCCCCCAGCCATAGCTGCAGATAACTGGACGGGTTAGGACTGTTGGGGTTAATTACACTCCTGGTTGCCTGGACCAGGCTGTTTGGCTGGGGCTTTTGCTTGGCTTCTTTGTCCCCTGGCAAAGTATCTTGTGGAAACCACTGGGTGCAGAAATCTACTAGTTATCTTGTTGCCAAAGGCTCCAGTGGACCCAATCCTGGCGGACACATGCACAGCTGGAGTGCAGCGGGGTCAGAGCGACTCCAGGAGGGTGGAGAGTCCCTTTAAGGGGCAGTTTTTCACCATGACCTATAGACCCACCTTCCCATGCCTCTTAGCCCACCAGTCCTCCCAGCTGGTCCTTGAGGATGACTTCAGATCCAGCTTCCGGGTCCCCATTCCCTTGGCTGGTTTCTTCCTCTGCTATTTCAAGAACCATGACCTCCTACTTACCCCACACCAGTTCCAGAAACAAAGCCCACGTCCGCCCATTTGGTAATAAATAGGTTGTCAAGGGAGACACCTGGCCAAGTCCTTATATGAGGGGCCTGGAAGAAGATTTCTTCTGTATGCTCTGGTGTGTAAGAGTCAAGTGTTTTCTTTCATATGCACACACATGTATGCACATGCACCTGCTTCCCCCTCTCATTTTCCCATGAGTAACTGGGGCTTGGGGATGTAACAGAGAGGAAGGTGGGGAAAACCGCAGGCCTTTTCTTTTATAAAATTCATTTGACAAGGACCAGCTTATATTTGCCACCAATCTTTTTTTCTGATGTGTGGGTTGGGACATCAGGCTAGAAAGCTTTGTGCTGGCTCTCTTAGAAGTGGCAAACCAAACCTCTGAGCGCCCAGCTCCTCAGAGCCAGGGAAGGTGGTGTGTATATATATATATATATATATATATATATATATATATATATATATATA
>LOJH01027764.1:2797-20756 GCA_001685095.1 Ellobius talpinus
CTCTCTCTCTCTCTCTCTCTCTCCACATCATACACTTGCTCACCATAATGGTGCCTGTCCTGCCAGAGTCATAAGGCATGACAGGCCTACGTTTTCTCCTTGGAATCCAGGGTAGAGTGTCCCAGGCTTGTGTGTGGGTCTCTTTGTCCTGCTCCCACTGAGCTTCCTCCTTGGAGTCCAGGGTATTACACCCCAGGGAAATGATCTTTTTTGAAAAATTAACATTTTTAAATTACTTATCGTTTACCTGGGTGTGCATGTGGCAGTCAGGGGACCACTGTTTGGAGCCAGTTCTCTTCTTCCATCTTTTTACTTGGGTTTCAGGGATGGAACTCAGTCACTAGGCTTGTGTTGCTTTTACCCGCTGAACCAAAAGATGAAGAACTTTAAAATAGCCACCTTCTTCACACACACTCAGACCTAGTTGACAAACATACCTCCCACCCGGGTAGAGGTGTGGGGATTTAGAAATATAGTAAAGAATATGAAGACGTGAATGAACATAATAAAGTGGAGAAACATAGAATAGTATCAGGAGGGAATTCCAGTGAGTACTGAAAATTTGCCCGCGTTTAATTTTCAACTGCTTAAAATACTCCTGACCCCAAAAGGTAGGAGTTAGACAAAAAACTGCATTAACATGATGCAAGGAAATGAACACACCAATTGAAAGTGCGGGCTACATCCATAGTTAAACATTCTGTTGCTAAAACAAAACAAGTCACTCTCACACACTAGACAAAAACATTCTGTAAGCAAACCACTCCCTGGGTGGAATCGTAAGTTATCTCCATAAAGGAACTGGACCCTTGGATCCTTAGACTTTTGTTTGAGGTAGGAACATATCTATTTCTCTATTCCTGAAATACAAGGTCTGGCTATTAGCCACACTTGTTGATAATAACCTTGAGAGAGCAGAACTCTCTGACCTAAATCTAGGTGGGACCTTTGTTTGAGGTAGAAACACAATAACCTTGAAGAAATAGAGGTAAGTTCCAACTCTCTAACCTTTGGTCAACATGGAAATAGGCTCACATTTTTGGGCCTCCACCAGACCTCCAAGTTTCAGTTAAACTTTCAGGATGGCTTCGTTCAATTTGGCCAGTCCCTTGCAGCTTCACATGCAACAGACCTTCACAGGGTGATTGCCATGAGCAGAGGGAGAACTTTGTCTTGCTTTTCCTGCTTTTAATTTGTGTTGAGTTCAGAAGTGGCTGCATTCTGACTTCTCCAACAACCAGGAGTGCCTGCTCTGGTCCGTGCCTACGCCAGATTCGTCAAGAGGTAAATGATAAACATCGGGTTAATTGCAGTTGCTAATAGAGGCCTCAAACTTCAGGTATCAGAGTCGGTTTCAGAGTTTCTTGTCAAAACAGGCCACTAATGAAGTATTTCTTGGGTGACACCAGAGTCGATCACCCGGGGACTTTACCTGGAGCATAATCAGGTTAGCTGGCACAAATGGCTTGGAAACATGCTGGAAACAGAACAGGCTTAGCCCTGGCAGACAAATATGTCCACAAGATTTCATCGTGGCCAGTAGAGTGTCCTTTAAAAAGAAATGGCCTGGCTTACCTGATACGGGGGAAATGAGGTAAAATTGTAGACAAGTAGACACCTGGGCTCAGAGCAAAGGACAGCAGGACGAACAGGACAATCAGAAAGACAGCCTGCAGTGTGCAGTCGGGTGTAGGAAAAAGAAGTCTCCTGCCTTCCCCTCTAAAACTTTGACCAAGGAACGAAGTACCACCATCACTCTTTAAAACTTGGGTTATTTTAAGAGCACGGAGTTGGTAAAATATTAAGAGACATTGGTACTTTGATGTGAATGAGTTTTAAATCCTTTCCTTCATTAAATGGTAGAATGATAGATGTCCTTTGAGATAAGCAACTGCTTTCCCACTCTTCACCCTTGACTCCTCTGCTGACAGGCAGTGCCCTGGAAAATGCTTTTGTACACTGTGAAGATTTGTCACTCGTATTGGTTTAATAAAATGCTCATTGGCCAGTAGCCAGGCAGGAAGTATAGGTGGGACAATCAGAATTAGGAGAATTCTAGGATGAGGAAAGGCAGAGATGCAATCACCAGCAAGATACAGAGGAAACAAGTTGAGAATACTGCACTGAGAAAAGGTACCAAGCCATGTGGCTAAACATAGACAAGAATTATGGGTTAAGTTGTAAAAGCTGGTCAATAATAAGCCTGAGCTAATAGATCAAACAGTTTCTAATTAATATAAACTTTTGTTTGGGACTGAATGGCTGCTGGACCAGGCTACACAGAAACTTGCGTCTACAATTCAGCTCAGCAATTCTGTGTTCCTTGTCTCAGAGAGGGATGTGGCAGCTAGAAATGGAGTCTTCTATGGCAGGGTAATCAGGACTAGGGCAGAGATCAGAGCTGGAAAAAGTGTGGCATCAAATAAGAAACACTGCCCCACCTCCATCCAGCCACCCTCAGACTAGGAAAGGATCGCCCAAGTCAACCAAGAAGGAATTGAGGTGAGGGAGTTAGAGAGGAGTGGCAGTGGTCATTGTGACATACTCTGCCCTCTGAGCATAATGTAACTGTTGCCTTCAAACCAGCACAGCTGCGATTGCCTGCAGGGGATCTTCACAAGACTGAGCTCACTAGCACTCTCTTGTGGAGGGGCGGGAGGATGTACAAGGCTCCTCTCCTAAAGGTGCATTGTTGGATGGGCACTTTTCATCGGTGGCAAAGCTGCCACCAAATTACCCATGCTTCTGTGAGTAACCCCCTCACCCGTGCTATATGTCACCCCACTTGAACTCTTTGGTTTAGCAAACTACATGTAGGCATGTCTTAGGGTTAATATTGCTGTGAGGAAACACCACGACCAAATATAATGTGGGGAGCAAAGGGTTTATTGGTTCACATATGGTGACTCACGGTCCACTGAAAGAAGGTGAGGCAGGAGTTCATACCAGGTGGACCTGAGGCAAGAGTGGATGCAGAAGCCATGGAGGGAAGCTGCTTTACTGACTTGCTCAGCCTGCTTTCTTATAGAACCCAGGACTACCAACCCAGGGATATCCCCACCCACAATGGGCTGGGCCCTCCTCCATCCATCACTTATTAAGAAGATGCCATACAGGCCTGCTTGTCTATGGCCTGCCCTTATGGAAGTGTTTTCTCAACTGGGGGTCCTTCTCACGTCTCCAGCTTCTGACAAGTTAAAACTAGCCAGTACAGAGGTGGAATTGTTCCTTTGGTCTGTCGCTGGTGTCCCATCTGCAGTTTGTTCACAGCCTCCAGGAAACCCACACAGCAGTGGGGAATTACCGGAGTGCCTGTGATGATTGCTTCCATCTCATAGAGGAAAAAAAGGGGTGGAGGGAGGATCCTAAATTTAAAATGAAGTTTTAGAAAAAAATCAGCATGTTATGATAATTGTGTCCTTGGGCTTTGGGACCCTGCTGTGCTGTTGTGACTGTGTGTGGTAGTCGTGCAGACCATGGCTGGAACAGGAGATGAGATGAGTAATGAAGTGCGGGGGGAGGGGCTTGAAGGGGGCTTTCAGAGCCAATGTGGCTTGAAGTGGGGTCGGGGGAGGTAATGGCTGCAACTGGGACCTAGTTTAACCAACACGCTGGCCAAGTTCACTTAGGCTGAAGGGTACATGGGAGCAGGAAAGAGAAGTTAATGATTATACAAGGGTTTGTGGCTGAGCCAATGGTGGTATCATTTCTTGAAATGGGAAAGATGGGAGAGAAATAGGTTTGCACGGGTAGGGTATTAGTTTCTCTTTGGATGGTTTGAATAAGCTCCCTGTTAGGTAGCAGGTCTGTTGTGTAAGCAGCCGGATCAACTCTGAACTTGGGAAGAAGTGGGGGCTGCAGTGCATGTTTGGAAGGCATCACAGTTAGATGCTGCGGGCATACCACGTGTGTGATGCTGTGGGCATACCGCGTGTGTGATGCTGCTTGGATAGAATGCCCGAGTAACTAACTGCTCATAGAGGTAGGTTCAAGCATTAGAATAACTCAGCATTTACAAGCTGGAGGGTAGAGGATGGTGTCCCAGAAATAGGGCTTTTATAATGTTGGCTGTTTTTCTTTTTCTTTTTTTTGAGGCAGACAATAGTATGTCCATATTCTGATATGAATGACCAAACAAGGGAGAAATGTCATGCTGGAAAAGGATGATTTCAGGGCCACATGGAAATGGAATTTATTTACACTAGGAGTTCTCTACATCCTAAGTTTTCATTATACGTGCTGCCTTACTTACTTTTCATTTGCTATGACAAAACACTGTTTAATCTATGGCTCAGTTCCAGAGAACAGTAGAGTCCATGAATATTGTGGTGAGGAGCATGGCAGCAGGCTGGCAAACATGGAGCTGGAACAGTAGCTGAGAGCTTGTCTTGACTAACAAGCATGAGATAGAGAGAGCTAATCTGGAAAGGCATGGACCTTTTAAACTTCAGATGCCACTCCAAGTGAAAGCCTTACTCCAGCAAGGCCACACATCATAATCCTTCCCAAACAGTTCCACCACCTGGGAACCATACATTTGAACACATGAGCCTATGGGGACCATTCTCATTTAAACCACCATGGGTGGCTTCTTCCTTTATGATTAACCTCCACATTAATGATTGTACAGTGTTAGTTTAGATGGTTTTTGTTAAGTCTGGAGAGTAAGCCTAGCCCCTGTCATCCATCCCAGCCCTTCTGGCCTGGGAGTATATTGCTCTGGACTCCAAATCCCAGCATGCCAGGTCCTGACCCCTCCCGAGGGGTCACTCTCACAGGGTATTTATGTGGGCTCCCAGAGGAGAAACACGTGGTTCCGGGTTTGCATGTGCTCCCCGCTTTCCTGTCTCCCCGCCATACGCTTGGCCACCTGAGAGCACAGTACCTAATAAAACAATGGGCATTTTAATTCTGTTTGATCTGACTTAATTGGATTTCTTTGCGCCAGCGGAGCTGCCCATTTTAGGATTATTTTTTCCTAACAGTTTTGACTACAGGGAACAGAAAATCCAGCTCCACCTTGCTTAAATAATTAGTTTCAGTAGTTCCAGTGAAAAGTTCATGGTGGGGACTTGTGATAAAGCATATTCTAGAAGTCTGTGTCACATCCCAAAACTGTCTTCTCACTTTGCTACCCAGATCATCTATGTGCACCACCCAGTTAGATCATCCTTTTGTGTAAAATTAAGCAAGGGTTCCTGTTGTGTTAAACAAATTTTCGTGATAGTCATTTGAAAGTTTTTCTCCATAAATGGGATTGATCCCACGGTATTAAATATAAGATTAAATGGGGGGAAAGGAACCAATGATTGGAGGAATATAATGCACCTGTCCTAGAACATATAGAAAGGACATTGGAAACGAGTTTTTCTTGATGGCGCCAGATCATTGTTTATTCAAGAGGTAGGTGCTCAAACTAAAAGCCATCATCTTCACTGTCCTCAGAGTTCACAAATTCTAGTTTGTTTGTTTGTTTCTTTCTTTCTTTTTGTTTTTTGTTGTTGTTTTTTGTTTTTCAAGACAGGGTTTCTCTGTAGCTTTGGAGCCTGTCCTGGAACTAGCTCTTGTAGACCAGGCTGGCCTCAAACTCACAAATTTGCACCTGCCTCTGCCTGCTGGGATTAAAGGTGTGCACCACCACCGCCCAGCTCAAATTCTAGTTTCTTATGAATACGCCAAACAGTGATTTAAGATCAAAAAACTATCTGTAGAAAGCATGTAAGATCTGCATATTAATTAGTAGTAAGCTTTATCAATAAGTTCTAGTTCTGTATATTAATTAGTAGTAAGCTTTGTTAGTAAGCAGTAAGGTCTTGCACAGGTAAGGAAGCGTTCAGTTTGGCCCACTAGAGGGCAGTCAAGTCCTGGTGTCTGGTTTCGCTGTCGAGCCCACTGCGGTGCTGATTCTGAAAGCAGCTGTTTAGTGTCAGCAATAAGGAGCGGCTGTGTGCGGTTAACGTTTGGCGTGAGACCCTCCAATCCTTGCCTCGCTGCCTCACCAGACCTGTGATGCCTTCCTCCCTCTGTGAACAGCTAGGTACCTTATTTATTTATACCCAGGCCTGATTTCAGTCTGCGGATAATTCAAATTCCTTAGATTATGAAGAAAGGCAATTACATAACGCTATAATTATTTTTGGCAGAGAAACTCAGGGCCAGGCACAAGCTCCTGCTTTGCCCTTCATGTGGTACGTGGAGCTCCTTGTCCTGGCCAAGACATGTGAGCAGGAACTCAAGATAAGGGCAAAGGCTCTCTGACTCTTCTCTTTCTGGACAGCCACACACACTCTTTGCTGCCTAGCACAAGCTGCGCTGGTTGCAAGCAGTCTCAGCCCCAGCAGCGGCGGTGCAGACTGTGTTTGTTATTGAGTAAACAAACAAACCCTACCGAGTCAAATGGACCACTGGCAACTCCCCAGCCTTCCCCCAGAGGGAAGCCAAAGCAGGTTTGTGGTTCAGCCAGCTCGGAACTTCACCTTCATCCTGTTCACCTCTTCTGAAGGACTCATTCAGTTTCTCCACTTCAGAAGTCACTAAGTCAGCTCAGTCAGCATAACCAAACACATGTGCTCAGTTTCCTCAAATGAGGTCTAAACCAAGAACTAAACTCAGTGGTCGCCCTCAAAGAGCTCTCAATCTAGAGACTTCATTCCATCCAGCTCGCTCCCTTTTTTGATCCTTCTAATTCTTGCCAATGTAATAATCCAAAGCAGTTTCTTTCTCTTTTAGCCTCATCCACAATGCAAGTGAAGAAATCTAAACTTGTACTAGATTACAGCATTTTTCTTCTCTGTAGGACTATATATGGGACTTATGGTCCCTCTCAGAAGGTCAAGTCTTGTCAGGCATGGTCACATGACTTGTTTGGTCATGTGAACCAAAGTACGGACCAGAAGTTTTAAGACCATGAGTTTGAATGAGACTAAGGGTCAAGGGGCAGCGTTACACAGGAGGGTCTGGAGGGAGGAAAGGAAGGGAGGGAAGTGGCGTAATTATAACCTAAAAAGTTATTTTTAAAAAGTGGCTTAAACATTGAAGGTGCAGCAACCTGGGGTTTTTTGTTTGTTAGGTTGGTTGGGTTTTGGTTTTTAGTGTGTGTGTGTGTGTTTACCTTTGCTTTGATCCAGATAGAGACTTCTGCTTACTTTGGGGTCTTGCAATGGGAAAGACACTATAAGGAGCTACCACCTACCAAGACTTAACAATTATAGTATAAGTGAAAACTCTACATTGTTGTAAGCCACTAAGATTTTTAGGATCTCTGTAGTGAAGTCACCTAATGTAAATACCAAGTTGTAAATAATAAATGGAAGATATAAATGTGATAGTCTCAATTCCCAATCACCTTTATTTTTATAAAAGTATATTAAATAAATTATCTCAATATATACAAATAGAAACTATATACATAGAAAATCCCATATATAACACCTTTAAAATTAATATAAATATATGCAATGTTAACCATAGACACTTTTAAGTACCTTAAATCATAAAACTCAATGTAGTTTCTTTGTGTAGTAGTCTTATAAAAATAGAGTTGGCTATCAAATCTTTAATCCCCACCATTGTCAGTTAAAGTGCTAAATTGTAATACATAGCAGAAAGATGCCCCAAGCAGAAATATTCTGCATTTAACACATTAATAGAAAGTCTGCCAATTGCTTTGAACTTTCAAAAGTACCTAGAAGGGGGGAAAAAAAGAAACCAAATACTACTTGACAGAAGGACAGCTTTAGAAAAGTCCACCCAATTTCCTTTTACTGTCCTGTAGCCTATGAAATCAGCTTCTCAAAAGTTCTCCCAAAAGTCCACCTGGGTTATATGAAAAGCATTTGTCCCCTGTTGATCTAGTGTCTTCCTGAGTGTAGTATATAATACACAGTCTAAAGCATTTGTGCAAAAGACGCCGTAGTGTTAACCAGTCCGTACCGTTCAGTACATTCGAAAGTGGCAAATGCTAGTGTCGGGATCAGCGTTGGCTGGAATAGCAGGTCACAAAGGGAGCCTTTCTGAACCAGAGCCTTCAAGCTCCACGTCCTCTGCTCCCATCAGAGGTCTCGGTAACAGTGCCTGCCATTCAAGGAGTGTGGTAGTTAGCAGCCTCAGCCTCCTGCCTCTATACCGAGCGCAGCGGGGAGTTCTCCTTCCTTTTCTGCCCAGCTCTGCCATTTCTGTGCTTGCACAGATATATGGACAGGAGGATGATAAAGATGGTGACCACGAACACCACTGATCCCACAATGATGAGTGTTTCTGAAAAAAAAAATCAAATCAAAGTCAACTTGGAGGCTCAAATCCAACTCGCAGGTAGGCATGACCCCAAATTACACCCTCCTGCATTTTTGAAGTCTATTTCTTCCACTTTTCCTACCATGCTTAGATTAAGAAAGAGTTTTCCTGACCTCATATGCTTGAGGGAAACCGACAGTGAATGGCTAGAGCATTAAATGAGCCAACCAGCGCTCCTTGGCTAGAGAAGACCGGCCAGAGCCGGATGTAAGAGCAGCCATTGGAAAGGTAGACGAAAGGAACCCCGAGTTTGCTGGCAGAGGTTATAATAGAAGATGAATGGGAAGGGCAAAGAGGGGAGCCTACTGCTGCAGGAGATGAAGAGACATTAGCTGGCTGGTGGAGGAAGGGGGTTTCCTGGAAGAAGTCTTGGAAATACCTCAGAAGATAGAGATGAGGCAGGGAAACAGGAAGAGGCCAAGGCTGCAGAATTAGAGTAAGGCTTAGGAGGGGAACCTGGGGGCCTGTGGGTCAGGAGCTGGCCCGGGGGTGGGGCCCAATGGAGGGGGAGCTTCCTGCTAATAGTAGTAAGAGGGCAGAATACTTAAATGTGTTTTTGCATTTAAAAATATTGTGTTTTTTTAGATTGGCATTTAAGGTAATGGGTTTAATTATGGCATTTTCATAACTACATGTAATTAGCCTTTGCTCTCACTCATTCCATGCCCCCATGCCCCTTTGTCTCTCTCCAGTCCTCCCCCTAGATAGGCCACCCCTCTTCTTTCTTATAACATCTATCCCATTATCTCTCCCCCTTATACTCTCCCTTCTCTCTCAGAGCCCCCTTTCTAGTTTCATTACCTAAATACACACACACACACACAAATGCACACATGTATCTAGTTTTAAATCTAGGTTTCCACATAGAAGGAAAAATGTGGTATTTGTCTTTCTGACTCTGGCTTACTTGGTTTAACATAATGACTTGAAACTTCAACAGGAGCGAGGCCATTACTACTGCCCCCTGCTTCTTCCCTGATAGCATGCAGAACCCTAGAGGGATACCTTCAGGCTTTCAGGCACAACACTGAGTACCCAGAGTGTGTGTTCATGCACACGCATACACACACACACACACATCCCCTGTAGTAACAGTCCTTCATAGGTGCCCTGAAAGTATCCATGTCCAGAAATCACTGCCCCCAGATCATGCTGCCAGGAGAAACAGGCCAAGATGGCCGTGACTGGTAGCCGTGCTTTGCATACCCAATGGTCCATAGAATTTGGCCCATTGCAAGTATCCAGGCAAGTGCTTGATAACCAAGGGGGGCACGTGGAATCATTTCTAAATGCCTCAAAGGGAACCCAAAAAGAAACCCTGAAAAGTCATTTCTCCCCGAACGTTTGCACCAAAGGGGTACATGTTGGGGGCAGCCAAGCCTCCCAGGCCACTGACAGCCACGGCCACTCACCTCCCATTATACTTTCCCATTGGTCTGTGCACTCGGTGCTGCTTTCTGGACTCTTTTGGTTATCTTTCCTGGAGCGAATCAGAGCGTGTACAGTGAAACAGTAGCTGCCATCTTGTTCCATTTGAATGAAGAAGTCATTAGTGTGTGTATAGATTGGTTTCTGTGAAAAGATAAGAGTTCTTGTTTCATCTAGGCTCAGAGTGACTTCTTTCCCCTTATTTGGTCACCGAGGAAGGCAAAAAAACCTGGGCTCTAAGCAAAGTCTATGCTGACATCATTGACATAGGAGGATTAGAATTTACTTGGCTAATCAATAACTCCTGATAACTGCTAAGGATGCCTTCACCAAGGCTGAAAAGCTACAACTTGCGTAGAGCCAACTCAGTTTAGCCCCCTTTTTTTTAATCTGTAGGAAAAAGAGATACAGTCACTGAACCTGTGTTAAAGAGATTGTTACAAAGCCCTGGGTAACAATCCCAGCATCACAAAGCAGCTTGCACACACACACATGCATGTGCATACACAGATTAATTAATAAGTCATTTTCCCCTCTGGGATCCCAAGTATGAGGATTTGGGAGAGGACGGGACCCTTGGAGATTATCCGGTCCAGCTCCTTGGTTGAGAAAGTGGAATCTTTGAAAGGACCTGTCCAAGGGCACAGGGTGACTAACAAAAGTGGCAGGAGAATGAGGACCTGTCGTCCATACCACCACGTCAAACCCTCTTCCCCTACATTTGAACTGGGAAAGAAGTGGGCTGCAGAGAATCAAGGATCTATAAAAGAAGGCATAAAAGTGAATGAAAAATTTCTCACTATTCCTGTGCTTGTCTCTTTCCGATAGGAAAGTCCATAGCTCAAGTCCTTGCCAAAAACATCCCGCAGGGTGAGGAATGTGCCATTCTGCCTTCTGACTAGCGTAGGAGTGTCTTCTACCGTCACGCTCAGGTTTCGGCCAACTTGTTTAAAGTGCTGAATTACTGGCTGTCCGAGCTTTGCTGAAATGGAAAGAGACAAATTACCTTGATTGGAAATGAGAATCCATACAAAGAAAAGATCACTGAGTTATCATAATTGACAACTCCTCCATCATGCACATAGAACATCTGCACAGATGTTCTATCTATACAGAATCATCTCCAGTAGCTGGGGTCCTAGAGCTGAGTCCCAAGACAGCACACAGCAGTGCCATACTCTGGAAACAAGGAGAGCTTTCCTCACAGTCATTAGAAAATGTGAGAAGGAGCTGGTGGAATTAAAGTTAATATTAAACTTTAATAGGCCCATTAATAGGTTAGCATTTTAACATGCAATCAATATAAGCACTTTATGGATTGTTTACATTTTTCAAAAACCATCATAATTTCATCTTGGCAGCATTAGCTGTATTTCTAGAGTTTGGTGACCATGTGTGGATGGCTGCAAGCTTCCATAATTTATGTGCAATAAATTAGAGGCTGGGAAGACCAAGTCCACCAGGGAATTTATTTTAAGTCACTGGTTCCTGGTTCAGTTACCTCCTGTGCTCTGGTTATGTGATAGTCAATTAAGTCCTCACTCTATGCAAGTCACAGGACAGTGTGTGTGTGTGTGTGTGTGTGTGTATGTGTGTGTATGTGTGAGCATGTGTGCTCTGTCATGTACCACAGAGGATTTGGTCTGGATTACTGAATGCTCAAGAACTATAAAGGATAATCATGGCTGGGGAAGAATGATCATCAGTGCACCTGTGTGACATGAAGGTACCACGCAGAAACACGGGTTAAAACACAAAGGAGTCTGAAGAGAGGAGCTTGTTAATGGGGACTCTAGGGAGATGGTCACATTCATCTGGGTAATTAGACCATGAGCGCAAATATCAGAAGTAAAATTCTGGCCAATTGTCCCTCACCAGTCCCACCATCAATATCACAGAGCTGTCACAGGGGTACAGATGGGAGCACCAAAAATGCAACCCTTTAGTTTGAACCAGCAGGCCTTGAAGAGGAGTGGAGTTCAGTCTTCCTAATGAGCTTCCTGTGCTCAGGAAGTGACTGCCTCTAATCCGCAGTCCTGACCTCCACCCCCACCCCAACACACAAACACACAAAAGTCTCGTATTTGACAGAAATTCCCTGCATTTCCTTATTAGATGGCAGGCTAGCACACTGGGATAAAGGTGCAGAAGAAAGCATGCCACATGTTCAAACCCAACATGAGGGAGGCCAGCCCAGAGCTGGCAGGTACTGGCTCATCTCGAGATCAAATGGAGCTCAGCAGATTGGGGAACCGACATGCCTAATTACAGGCACAAGCGAGCTTCCCTGTGGATCTGTGCTCGTTGGGGGGGAAATCCTCAACCAGAACCTCTGATCTGATGAAGGGATAGAAAATTCAGTGTGTGACATGTATCCTGGCAGAGTGTCCTGAGGAAAAAACACAAGCCCAGCCTCAGTGCAACCTCCAGCCGGTTACTGGTAAGAACTAGGGGTAGACCAGAGGAGACAGTGGATGGATGACAGACACAGTGATCAACACACACAGGTTCACATTCTGTGACCCACCCGCCACATCTGCAGAGACTGGGAGATGTACTTATTAGATGCCTCTCTCTCTGTGCGTGTATAGAGATATATATTTAATCTAATGGCCAGTAGGGACCACAAAGCACAAGAATATGCGGAAGACTAGACCAAGAATGAAGACATTGCCAACCAAGCTACTTACTGTCTCGGTAAGGTAAAAATTCTGGGGCATTTGCTAATGGCGCGTCCCCAAAATAAGTGTTATTTGGTGGGACAGATAGGACCCTTGCGTGATAGACCAGGTGCACGTCTTGCATGATCTCGTCTGTGAGGTCGCACTCGGTGTCTTGGGTTAAGAAGCATTTGCTCTTCCAGTCTCTAGATCCAGAGCTAAAGGAAGGAGAGAAAGAAATGGGATGTCAGGGTCTGTGTCCACCAGGATGGGTAGTGGCCCTACCGCCAGCACGCTCTGTGTTACCAACTGGCAGCTGCAGGGAAACCTGGAGAGGCATCTCCCACCCTTTACAATTGCTGCATGAATGCATGCTCACTCAGCAGCCAGGCTGACTCTGCTAGATTCTTTAAATTTTAACTAATTAATTAATTTTTATTTTATGTGCATTGGTGTTGGCCTGTATGCGTATCTGTGTGAGGGTGTCAGATACCCCGGGACTGGAGTTTACAGACAGTTGTGAACTGCTGTGTGGGTGTTGGAAATTGAACCTGGATTCTCTGGAAGAGCGTTGGTGCTCTTAACCGCTGAGCCATCTCCCCAGCCCCCCCCCTTTTAAAAATGCTTGAGCATGGAAGTTCAGAGACACTAAACAACTTTCAAAGTCACACAGTAACCAGTGATGGAGCTTGGTTTATTTGTCTCATCATGCCACATGCTAGCTGTGAGTGCCAGAATGAGAACACACTTCCCCAAAGATCAGAGAAAACCAATGCAGGTATCACCCACTCAACCAAGTCGGCAGAGGGCAGAGGGCAGAACTTGCTTTTTCCCCCCACCCTTCTGCCACGGAAGCTCTGAACATGTGGGCACTCTTTGTACCAAGAGTTCTGGTTTTCATCTCTCTACCAAGCAGTGGAACTTGGGTGTGTGCTGAGTGTAAGGCTGCTACCCTTTCAGGGTGAAAACACACTTCCCATGACCACACACATGAAAAAGAATCCAGCATCTCCTTAAAGAGATCACAGCACATGAGGGAACCTGAGCAAAGGGACCAGCATAATATCTGGCAAATAGAAATGTTGACTAACCACATATGATGACCATGACAGGATATAATTATGTGGGAATCTATTATAGATAGACTTTATTATTCAACATAGATATAGAATATGATACAACAGTGAACAGGGGAGTCACATGTAGATTCAATTATCTAAATCTGCACAAAAGGAGCACAAAGGTGGATTCTTCAAAAACATAACCAGACTGAAAGAACCTGGGTACAAATATTCTTTATCCTCAAAGTCACAAGCTAACTTTAAAATTGGAATATTTTATCTTCTCGTATTTTTAAATTTTTCTTCTATGATAAGTATAGAGAGGCTGTTTGGATCCAGAATAACCAAAATGTACCTTGATTCCATATCAAAAGCCAATGGTGGCTTTAATGGTTTCTTTGCACCAATAAGACAAACAAGTTGTTCAGGGGCTAGGCTCTGGGCGAGGACATACAGCCGAGAGATGTGCTGTTTTGTTCTGCCCAGCTCACAAGTAGGAACATGTGCACCCTGAAAAAAAAAATTAGGACAGGGGCCTACATCGTCCTGTGACAACAGGTCAAAGAGAGGACAGTTCTCCAGTGAGGTCCTCTGGGTGTCGCCAAGAGCACAACCACTTTAAAAGTAGTCAAGGTCCTCTAGGTTAGTGAAAAACTCCCCAAATTTGGAAATAAAAGTCCCTCCTAGTTTGCTGAGGAGTTCCAACAGCAAACAGACACTCACTAATTGAGTTAGAGACTGTGTCCGGACACTTCTAAATTCAGTTTCCGAATTTAGCACACACTACGGACTGGATGGCACAAGGCACGATGTGGTGCTGAGGCTGGGCCTTGGAGGCTTTCCAGCTACCACTGAGCCTATTTTCAGAGAAGATGCAGTGGACTCAGCCAAGGGGCTTTGGCACCACGGAGCTGTCCTGGGTCCAGCACCGCACAACCAAGCTTCAGCAGCATGGGTGGGGGTGGGGAACGGGGTCCCCTGGTTAAGGTGCTGCCTCCTCCGTGGGTAGATGAGAAATAAAGGAAATCCAGAAGAAGCAGTGATGAGCGAGGTTTTCCTTCCGGCCTTGTTTCATACTAACAGAGATGTGGCACACTCAATTCCAGGCAGCCTGGGCAATCACCAGGAGCCGTCAGTGTGCACCGCTGGCCTCCCAGAGCTGTCTAGAAACATGGCTGCTATGATTCCCTTAGCCCTGGAATCCCCTTTCCCCTGAGAAAGGTGAAGACTAGTTCAGGTCTCAGGCATTGACTGATGGAAATGCTTCCAGGATCAGCCAACTCAGTAGCAAGGGCCTGCCTGAGGAAGGTGACCTGGCCTGTAGGATACCCAAGTCTGTGGGCATCCCTAAGTTGTGCCCTGAGCTCTCGTGTTTGTAGATTCTAAGCCCTACTACTCTCCATAATGACCTCCCCTAAAAAAATTACTTCTAATAAAGGCTAACATTTTAAAAACCAAGTCAACCCAAGATATATTCCCAATGTTGTTACAAATAAGATGATACATTTAGAAGGTAATAGCTACCCCCAAAATCTAATCATCTTATCGAAAAGGAAAGCATTTCCTAAGGCAAATGTCAGGTCTCTATAAAGGAAATTGATAGCTTTCATAACTCTCAACTATTAAAATATGAATTGGCAAGATTTGAATTTGTTTTGAGTCAGGGTCTCACTATGTAGCTCCGGTTGGCACTGAGCATATATGTAGCCTTGAACTCCTAATCCTCTTGCTTCATGTGACCAAGATGTGCAAGGATTATAGGTATATTCCACCATTACCAGCTTAAGTAAATTTGGGGGGCATGGATTAAGGATGGTACCCAAGGTTTTATACATAGTAGAAGAGGATTCTACCACTGAACTATATCACCAGCCTTTGAACTGATAAGTTTGACTACAATGGTAATAATAGATCATGAAATTTCTTTATCTCTCTATATCTATGCATGGCTATACCTGCATATATGCATGCGTGCTCACACCCAAATTCTCTTCCCTTTGGTTTGGCAATAGTCATGGGGTTCATTTAGAAAAACAAGACAGTCATTTAAAAGACCCACACCTGAGAGTTGTATCCTAGTACTATGAAAGGTTTAGAACAAGCTGAAACAGCAAAACCAAGAAGCAAAACATGCTCGACTTTTGCCAATGATGCTCTTACGTCTTTATGTCACCACTATTGAAATAATGTCCACACCAGGCAGCCTCGATTTCTCAAGCTCCTTGCACATCCCCTAGATCCTATCAGAAACCAAAGGCTTGCCAAGAATGTGTGAAAACCGTCAAAGGAAATCGTGGCACAACCTGATACTTAGATTTAAAGTGTTGAATTACTTAATCCTGAGAGCTGTCAATCAGTGAACAGGCTTGAATGAGCCAAGCTGTCCCCAAATGGCAGAAGATGTAGACAGCCCTTCGGGTTTTCTAAGCAGCTCAGTGAGTCAGAAATTAGGCTTCCACCGAGATAATGAGTACAACCAAAATTTGATTCCCAGAGTCCATAGATGAATGAATCAAATGCTGCTTCAGGACAGTGTAGACACAAATTCCTCCTACCTCTCCCTGACATGCCAGGAACCCCAGTCTAGACAGCTAGCAACCGGGAAAAGTATATTGGTGCTTATCAGAGATTAGCTGCCATTTATCCCACTATAAATGTCTGCATGACTAGGCTCACCTCTCTACAGCTTATACGTACTTACTACTTTTCCTATAATTTTCCCCAAATAACTAGACATTACATCATTTTATTTATTTGTTTTTTATTGTTTAGTTATTTATTCTGCTACAGGATCCCACATCTTGCAGGATGGCCTGGAACTCCCCATATATAGCTAAGACTGACCATGAATTTTTAATTTTACTCCCTCCACCTCCTGGGTGAGACCATATCAATTCTGGGCAGTGCCGGGGACCTAACCCAGGGCTTTAAGTGTGCTAAGATGCACTCAACAAACTGAGGTACATCCCCAGCTCCTGTCATACCCATTCAAAGTGTGGAAATGTTTCCACCCTGATGGGACATGACAGTGCCTGGCAAAATACCATGAAATCTCTATCGTTTACTGAGCAGCCTGACCTAGCAGCAGTTTTAAAGAGTCAGGAGGACAAAAACATTATCTTTTCGTTTTGAACTTAGCTTACGTTATCTCAACAATGTAGACATAACCGATGGGTTTGGGTTCCCACTCCAAAATTGTCTTGAAATTAGTTGACTTCCAAGTTAAATTAAACGCCTTCTGTAGAGTACCTACAAAGAACACAAGAGAACTATAATTGCATGCATTTCTGCGTTCATGAAACACCTACCCAGCCTCTGCCATCAGAAGGAGCACATTTTAAATGTCAATTACAAAACGTCGCTAACTTATGAAGAACAGAGGGGGGGTGTCCAATTTTTTTCTAGACCCATATCATGCTCCTGGTAACATCCACACCACAGTCCGTGGAAGTAGCTAAAGACCCTGAAATCCTTGTTTAAACTATTTAAGGGAAAGCTCACTTTATAATGACGTGGAAAGAGGACCCAAGGTCTACTCATGTGCCAGACCCTTCTGAGGCAAGATCAAAGTAGACGCAAAGATGGGTTTGAATAAGTTCGAAAGAGGGCACGTTCCACACACGTAAGACGATTCAGGAATGTACATAAACGAGAAAAGTCAAACTTGACAATGTAATCTAAAATATCTCTACACTGAAACTCCCACGGAGAGCAAGGTAGATAGGCGACCCACGCGGCACCTGTCACGTGGTGGGATGCCATTTCATTAAAAAATACTATGTTATTAACGTCTCCTTTTGCAAGTTCTCGGGATTCATTCAGTCTCTGCCTCGCCCCAAACATTGGGTAGATGTGGGGTATGAACTCTGTCTTGCCGGAGTTTATAACAGGATTGCTTCTATAAGATCTAAACTAAAGGCCACAAGAATAGCTGTTTACTACGGGAAGGCGCACACCTTGTCAAAGATAAAATGCAAGCCACGGAAAGCACGCAGACTTGGACAGAGACGGACCCACGCACCCGCTACCTTCAAGGGCTCAACTTCCTAGGCAGCTCTTTCCTCAAAGTCAAAGCAGGAACCACAGATCATTGTGCAACCGTGGTAAACGCACAGAGCAGGCATCTCCAGTGGCGGCAAAAGCCAACTACCTCCCTGTCCTGTTTTCATTCAAACCCTCAGGACAAGCTCAACCGAGTCCACAAGTGCGGCGGGACACGTTAGAGTCCCCCAAAGAACCACAGCAACCCCCACTTAGCCAGGTACGCCCCCTGTCTCCCGTGTGCTCTGGGCTCCTCATGACCGGTGCCACTCACCTGCAGCCGGGGCCACCTGGACGAGGAGGCAGCCGAGAAAGGTGGGCGCAAGCGCCGCTAGGAGGCGCGGGAGCACGGGGATCGCCATGTCCAAGGGCTGGTGGCGGGAGGTCGCAAGGCTTCGGTGGCTGCGTGGAGGTTGCGCTGCGGAGGCGATGGGGGGGAGTGGGTGATGGGTTCCGGCTCTACCCAGGCTGCCGGGG
>LOJH01027765.1:0-14352 GCA_001685095.1 Ellobius talpinus
TCCCATAACCATCCTTCCTCTATTCTAACCGTCCCAAACCCCGAATCTCTCCCCTTCCTTCTCTTTTGGTAGTATGAAAGGAGCCTTCCTGTACCAAAGACAACATGTGGGGATGAAGACTCTATGTAAGTACCAGCTCGACTTTTCAATGTTCAATGAGTTGTGTAGGAGATATATTTGACAATGGAGATTTGCTGTCAGTTTGTGGAGAGCAACCAATAGTCTTGTTCATTGGTTGAATAATTTCAGTAATACTTGTTGGGTAGTTTGTCTTAAGTGTACCGAAATATTTATTGCTACTATGACTTCTTACATATATAAGTTATGTTATGAATGCCTGAAATCATGTCACAAACTAATAAAAATTATGTATTTTCTACCTTGAAATATCACTTCCTGAGATGGCAAATTGTTAGCTTAATGTTGAGCTAAATTGATTGGTATACTTCTACTAGTTTTGACATCTTTATGATATGCATACCATTATTGATAACTATTGCCTTTACCTTGACACCATTTTCATGTGGTTTCCTTCTTTAATAATCTCATTGTTTCAGGTAATTCAGTATGATTAATCAAAAATATTCTTCAAATTTATAATCCTGATAACTTAATATTTCAACTTCAAGAATTCTACTCCATGACCCATACTTATATTTTCCTTCTCATTTTTAAAACCCTCGAATTCACAAACATTGATCCTTAAGGATCTCTAATTCACAAACCTATGACCATGTTTTTTTTCTGGAGGGGGAGTGTTCATACTCTATGTATAGACACAGTCTTGCTTCTTTTATAGCATGGATTAGGCATCTCAAAGTTGCAATCACCTTCAGGTATGCATTTCTGTCTCTAAACCTTTGCATTATTCTGTAGGCAACAACACCCAAAGCTCCCCACCTCTACACTAATGGCAGTTGCACAGGGTTGAAAAGCATGATGTTATTAATTTAACTGGAGCTATTTTTAAATAAATTTTAAACAATATCAGTATCAAAATAATTCTTTACATATATCAATTATTTAAGTATGGGTATATTTTCCTGAAGATTTCACTTTTTTCTTGATAGCTGAATAATATTCCATATATTTATTATCCATTCATCAGTTGATGGACATCTCAGCAATTTTCAGTTTCTCACTATTGTGACTAATGCAGCCAGAAGATAAGGAAGGGATGAGCTGTGAGGGAAATGATTGCTTGCAGCTGCCTGAAGCACCAAGACATAGGGCAACTTCCTTTCACAGTGTAAAATACAGTCTCAGCCTCAAGCACACCCTGATTTCAGAATTCAGGTTCCATAACCAGGAAGGTATACACTTATGTTGCTTAACCCATGAGCTTGTTTGAAACTATTGTAATACTCTCCAACTAAAAGAATAGCAAACTGACTTATAAAGAAACTTTAATAGGAAAATTATAGTTAATTTAAGAACTATTGTAAGAAAACTTCATGCACGAGAAAAAGTTTTGCCCATTTCAATCTCATGTAAATAATGAAATTAATAAACTTCAACATAAAACTTTAAAATTAGGAAATTACAGAGGTGATCATAAGTTGTATCTTTTTGACATTAGTCTAAATGCCGTTTAAATTGGATATAAGGCGCAAAAAGTATGTAACAAATTGGAATTGAAAACTTTGGTCTAAATGAAGTTTCTATTGGATCTAAATGACAAAAAGTAAATGAAACATTAAATTTTAACCTTCAGATTGAAATAAGATGACAAAGCAAGATGCAATTTGAAAGATGTTTGTCATCCACAGAGCTTACACAAGATTTATATTCACAAAAAGTTAAAATGAGCACATAAATAAAGCTAATATAGTTTAAAAGGATAGACAAGAGAACTAAATCCACATGAGTTCTACCATCTATCAAACAAACTCAGAAATACTGAAATATCAGGATTTTTTTCCATATCCAGGAAAACAGTATATGAATACGCTAAGAGGTGGAGGCATAGATATGGGACATATGGCTCTAAACTGCTAAGCTTTGAACAGAATAGTAGGTGTATGGTTAAATGCCAAGGAGATGGAAAGGACTACCTGCCCAGGATACAGCAAAGAGCAGGTGATAAAGCCACCATCTGTGGTAAAACCCAATCATAGAATGATGGATATATAATGTCTGTGGATGCTTTTTTCACAATCAATAAAAAAATTCAAAGAAAAATTGAAAAAAAAACCCAATACTTTATTATCTGTAGTGAAGGTCAGAAAGTCCTAAGCTGTGTGGTGGTGACACAGGTCTTTAATCCCAACACTTAGAACCCAGAGGCAGGAAGATCTCTTAGTTCAATGCTAATCTGGGTTGACAGAGTTCCTGGACAGCCTGCGTGATACAGAGAAATCCTGTGTTGACAAATCAAATAAATAAATAAAAGAAAAAAAGAATCCTATCAGATCAAGAAATGTCAAATACATAAAATTAAATAAAGTATTGTACAATTGCTGGAAAAGTGTTCTTCCCGACAATTGAGATGAACTGTTACTCTTCATTTTGGTGCTACTTTAAAAAGCATTTTTCAAATGTTTAATAAGCTGATATTTCAAGACATATATGCAGCTTAAAAAATTATAGCAAATGGTTTTACTATCACTTCCAGACATATAAATTGTGATCCTAAAATAACTGACAGGTGTGCTTTTCTCACTCAGAATTGCCTATACATTTCCTGTACCATGATGTTATAGACACTCTAGAATGTGTAGTTAAAGTATATTGAAGAAAATGTTAACTTTTGGAATAAATTAAAACTGTCTTTCTAAGGATTTTGAAATATAATATCTGCACAATGATCTTAAATATGATTTTAATTTGAATAAACTCCATTTATTTTGCTTTTTGATTGTCATATATTATCCTATTTTGTCATAATAATGTTTCATTCAAAAATAAATTTAAAATACACATTAAAAGGTTCTTGGAGAATATTTATATTGAATAACATTGAACTATATGTAAAGTATACAAAGATATGTTTGCAGTTATATGTATATAGTTAGAAAATTATAGCTTTTAATTTCAATAACTTATTGGCTTTAGGTGACAGAACCTAAGATAACCTAAAGTAGAACAAAAGCTAAATGTAGTAAAAGAACTAAGACAAGTTTGTATGTCAGAGATGTATTGTGCTTTCCTAGAATGGGTGAGTCCTTGGGAATAATTCCAACACCCCCCCACATACACACCACAAATCTTAGTTCAGAAGAATACTGAAAATCCTTTTGATTTTCATTACATAATTTTTTTCGTAGCTCTATGATTTACCCCTTTTTATTGATTTTTATTGAGCTCTACATTTTTCTCTGCTCCCCTTCCTGCTTCTCCTCTCCCCACCTTAAATCCTCCTCCAAGGTCCCCATTCTCACAATTTACTCAGGAGATCTTGTCTTTTTCTACTTTCCATGTAGATTAGAACAATGTAAGTCTCTCTTAGTGTCCTCATGATTTAGACTTATAAACTTTAGATTTATAAATGTATTTTCTATTAGCATCTGGACAAATACATATATTAGAATACACCAACATAACATTGTTTGTTGAGTCTATCAATGCTACCATTTTATTGACTTATTTTTAAGATATACATGTTTGAAAGATATTGATTGAAGAATTCCTTTCTAATAATGTTTCAATCCCAGATCAATATTCATTGGTACAAAATAATTTTGAAAATAAAAACAATTCTCTAGAATAAGAAAATAAAATGCTATAAAGTGAGCCTATGTGATCATTGAGAAGAGCTTAGTAATCATTTTTATTTTTGGATAAATAACTTCTTTACCAACTGTTTCTTTAAGCTCAAAATAGGCATGCAATAAATTTTCAATTCCCTCAGATTCATTGAATTTTTATTAAGCTTTAAACTCACAATTATATCTCCATAATTCTTCATTTTAAAATCATACCAAGATTTTGTCATGTTTTCTTTTTTGTGTGTCAACCCTGGCAAATTTTAACTTTGGTTGACCACGTGTTCATTTCTAGAAAGTGGAAAGTGCAAGCTGAAATTTTTTATAGTTGTTTCTATTAAAAACTCATACCTTGATGTGGAACAATTATGACATGGTATGTCACTTTCAGATATATCTTACTATTGATAAATGTCATAGAAGATGATGATGTGGATATTAAGACATTTATTAACCTTGAATGTTTTATTAGATGATATCGAATTTGTCTTTGTTTGAAATACCTTATAAAATTAATGAGTTATTTTTAAATATTTATGACAAAATATGTATATTCATAAGTCTGGCATAGTAAATATTAGAAGAAAGAACTTAAGTATAACTATATATTGAAAATTATCAAGGTTAGCTTTAAATTACTAATATAACCATTGTATAAAATTTTCAAGCTTTTAAACATTCTCATACAAATTAATCTGAGAAGGTTTCTACTGATATGTTCTTATTTCTGTGATATTATATCTGAGGTTTTAAAACAGATAATATTACAGAATATTAAAAGCACTGTATTTATTATTTCTTATTGAACTTAAGAGAATATTTAAAATATATGCCAGTGTGTCTCTTCAATTTTTTGAAATTCTATTACTCATATATGAATATATTCATATTATAACTTATATAAAATATTCTGTGACTTTCCACAATAAATCATTGCTTTGGGTGTAAGTGGAAATGATCATAAATTCATTAACTCATATATATATTTATAATAATACAACATTTCCTTATGATATTTTCAATGAGAATTAAAAGGTATGATAAAGAAGCTAGATTGATTACTTTGGACAAAAGAATGATACTTTATAATCTGCAAACTGACAAATAATTGTGCCAAAACAGTTCAGGAGATCTATGGATCATGTCTTCAATTCTTCCCAAGCGTTATAAAAATAGAAACATTGGAAAAAGAAAACCATTTTCCATTGCAATCTGTAAGAAGTGATTTATTATCATTATATTGATGCCTGAACTTGCCTTAAGAACAAAAGACTGATCCAGCACTGACTACCCACTTACTAATCTTAAATTTAGAGTTCTTTTTCTTGTGATCTCAAAATCCAATGAAAAGAACAATATGGTATCAAAAATGATGACTCTAAACATGATTTCTCAAAAAAATCCCTACTATCACATGTTGTGGAAGAGCTATGCTTCACTGAATGTGCTCTAAATTTGTGTCTCTCTATCTGTAACACAAATTAATTCTAGGAAAATATTTACATGTAGGCTTTATATTTTGACCAGCATGCCTTTTCAAAAGTAAAGTTTATATAAATAGAGAATCTGTCTTAGTTCCAATGACTATAAATACACACATATGTGTACCGATTTATATTTGTGAGTGTGTGCATGAGAAGGTGTGCTTGTGTGTGTGTGTTTGTGATGACTAAAAATAAATTATGAAAAGAACAACTTGCATTGAACTTTCTGTAAGACTGATAGCTAATAAGAACTTTAATGATTCTGGAGAAGCTGGGCTCTTACATGTCCAGAAACTAATTAAATTTTTTCTTGATTAATAGCTATCCCTATAGTAATCATTCTATAACCACCTCAGGGTGTGACCTAACATCCTTGTGGCTAACAGGTGACAGATTTTAAAATTAATTCACAACTACTATCTTCCACCAAGCAACAGACTAAAATTGCCAAGAAATAACATCTAAGGCATATATCATAGACTTCTGAATTTCACTATAGCCTGTCTAACTGTGGTTTCCAGCTATGTATCTGAGAACTATATATATTTATGACTTTATTACTAAAATATTTCAATATAACTATTATAATGGAACATAGAATTTGAGTGATCCATATCTGGGATTCAGAGCTATAGTAAGGAAATTTGGGTCCAGAATAAATTACCTGTTATTCTCTTGTTGGTGAGGATTGTGTTAAAAATATAAATGAATGTTTTCCTCAGCTTTAATGTGCTGAATATTTGTCATATTTGCATTGTATGTAGATGTATGCAGATTTTTTAAATAAAAGCTAAGCTAATAGCTCAGGCTTTTTACTAACTAACTCTTACATTTAAATTATCATATTTCTATTTACTATATATTGCCATATGGCTCATGGCTTTACCTGTCCTCTAGCATGTCTTGCTTCCTTGGCAACTGATTGGCATCTTTCTGACTCTGTCCTCCTTCTTCCCATAACTCTTAATTTGGTTTTCCTGCCTAATTTCTTGTCTACTTGCAGGCCTGTCAGCTTTTTATTGACCAATAAGAGTAATAGATATTCACAGTATACAGGATTATTCTGCAGCACATGTCTGTGGAAGACCATATTTCTTCCTCCTATAAGTTAAGAACAGATGTTAAGAAACATACTCTGCTTTTCCTCTGATTTTTTTCTTTCTTGATGTGCAAAAAATGCAATTAGAAGGTTAGATCTGTTCATGATTATCTTAATTGGCCTGTTAAGAGCTATAGCTTCAAAGAATCTTTTATTTTTAATTTTTTTACTATTTTTCATTAATATACAAAGTAACAGGTTTTATCATAGCATTTACACACATACCTGGTTTACATAATCTTTCACACCCAGCCTTCCCTTTTCACCATCTCCTTGCCCCTGTGTGACATCTTTGCCTGTACCCATGGCCCTAAATAAACCCCATTCCCTCAGATCACATGTGTCCTGTTGTCCTCCCAACCCTTCCCAGTCCCCACCTCACAGTCCTGTTCCTACCACTTCCCACTTCCATCAACGTTCCAAGAAGTATCGTAATTCCACTTTGTCTTCACAATTGAATAAAATCCCAATTTTTCTGCCATTACTCCTCTCTCACCTTGCCATGAAAAAGTCTCATATAAAAGTTGTCCAAGTCAGATGGAGATCATAAATTGTAAAGGATAGAATTCTAACTGCCATAATTTTTTGCCTAATATTGGCTTACCAAAGGTAACCAATTATTTCTTTTCTTCTGTCAAAATTTGATAAAAGGTAACTCTTAGTTTTATCCCCTGACTTCTTGGCTTCATTTGCATATATAAACATTCTTCATATTCTTATGATGCTGATGGCAGCATCAGTGATATCTTCTCTGAGCAATTTTCTTTCTGAGCTTTTCCATGGGCTACAAAATTTGGAATTCTGTTAAACATAAAAGTTGGTCTAGAAGCTTAGGTTGTTAATTTCGTTGATTTACCTCAGAAGCTTTTGTCCTTTTGGAGCTGAAGAGACTTCTCAGATGTTCAGAGTGCTTGTTGCTTTTCCAGAGGTTCCATTTTGGTTTCTGCCACCAATATCTGGCTTCTCACAGCTGCCTACCACAGGCACTAGGGAGTCTGATGCCCTGTTCTGGTCTCCTGGGGCACCTGCAGGCTAGTAGGATTCACTCACACAGACATATATGTACATGAATAAAATAATCCTAAAATGTGATCCAGTCCTTTAAAGAAAGCTTCCAGGGATTTTTGAGATGGAAACCAAACTCCAGTTGCTCCTACTCATTTTTTTAATTTTTCTTATTTTAATATTTATAATAAATCATATCTAATTTTATGTTTCATTTAATTAACATTTTTCCATTTATTTTACATACCAACCAGTTTCTCCTCTCTCCTCTCCCCCATCCACCCCCCTTTTCCCAACTACCTTTCTCCCCATCCACTTCTCCTCCATCTCCATTCAGAAAGAGATAGGCCTTCCATGGGATTACACAAACCATGGCACCTCAAGTTCAGGCAGGATCAAGCTTCTCCCCTTATGTTAAGGAGGCAACAGGCAATCCAGCATGGGAGCAGTTTACCAAAAGTCAGCTAAGTGCCAAGGAGAGGTACAGCTCTCAGTGTTAGAAGGCTGGTTCCAGGCAGGCTCCCTGACCTTTGGCCCAGTGTCCATGAGCTCCTGAGAGCTCAGGTCAGCTGTCTCCATGGGTTCCCCCATGTTGACCTCCCTGTCTTGTCCTATCCTTCCTCCTGTTTCCTCAAAGCTCTCAGAGTTCATCAGAGTGCTTGTCTGTGGATCTCCGCCTCTGCCTCTTTGCTGGATAAAGTATCTCTGATGTTAATTATGGAAGTCACCAATCTTCTCACAGTCGATGGCCAGTTCAGGCACCCTTGCCACCATTACTAGGAGTCTTAGTTGGGGTCATCATTGTAGGCTCCTGGGGGTATCCCTAAAACCAGTTTTCTCCCTAACCCAGAACTGCTATCTCTTTTGTTTTTCTCCCTCTTCATCCTTTCTCCAACCCACCTCCTGCACCCAGGCTGCCCAACCTGCTCTCTCTAATTCCCATCCTTCCAGCCACACCCCACCCAGTTTAGCCAGGAGATCTTTTCTACTTCCCCTTCCCAGGGAAATCCATGAATCACTCTTTGGGTCTTCCTTGCCTGATGATTTTAAAAGAAAGTATTACTAACAAAATCGAGCTGTTTTACAGGAATTTGAGGATTAACAACAGAGCTAACAGTGTAGCTCCATGATAAAATGCTTCCCTAATAAAAGAGAGACTGAGCTCCATGTTCACACCGTGAGCAAAACAAACGAGAATACAAAGAAATATTGACAGCTTCAGAAAGCCAGTCCTTCCGTTAGATTGGTAAGCAGGATTCCCATTATGACCTAAAAGCAATGAATGAATAAAATGAAGTCTGTGTAATCACACTTGAAGCCACAGGGCTTTCCCTTCGTTTTCAGCAGGAATTCAAAAATGTTTGAAAGGTTTGATTCTGAAAAGTTTCTGCACCCTGATAGTCCCCTCCGACACAACAATCAGAATCAGAGCAAATCAAACTGAATTAGAAAAAGCCCAGTTTAATGAGTACCAAAGCTTCTGGATGCCTTTTCAGCTCCCCAGAGAGGAGATAGAAAGGAAAGACCAGAAAACCACGTGTTTGTTCTCTGGGGGACAGTTTAAATACCCTTGTGGAAGTGGTCTTCAGCTTCTCAGCGGAGGGTCATGATGTTGGAAGTTCTTCTGTACATGTGTTGCTTTTATTGGTTAATGAATGATGAATTTGCATTGGTCTGTGATAGGGCAGAGTAGAGATAAGTGGGGAAAACTAAACTGAATGCTGGGAGAAAGAAGGCAGAATCAGGAGATGCCACGCAGCCAACTCCGGGAACACATGAGCCGGAAACTTGCCAGTAAGCCACAGTCATGTAGCAATACACAGATTAATAGAAATGAGTTAAATTAAGATGTAGGAACTAGCTAATAAGATAGTGATTTAGGCTAAGCAGTGATTTACTTAATTCAGCTTCTGTGTAGTTATTTCGGTTTGAGTATCCGGGAACAAACAAGCAGGCTCTTACAACTCTGTCATACTTTGGTGGGCTTTCTCTGGGGTGGAGTTTGGACTGCGGCAACTCCCAGGGGAGGTTGCTTGAGATGGAAATTCCACAGAAACATTCCAGACTCTTTGAATATATGAATGTCAAAGGCTAGAGTGAAATCTTAACCCAAACTTTCCAGACTCTTTTGGTATATGAATTTCAGGGGCTGGAGTGAGGCTTTAACCCTAACATTCCAGACTCTGGGTACATGGATACTGGCTCAAGTCTGGCTACTTCCTGTGGGCATGGAGCAATGTAGGGGAAGGGAGAGTTGGGACTTGGTGGGCTCATGCAAAGAAAAATGAGGAAACACTGAAACAAAAGAGAGTCTTTTAGAAATGCTTCCTTTAGGGAAGACTGTCTAATGTTTAAAAATGCCTTTGATAGTCCTTCACTTGGCTTCCTAGTGATTTCCATGACTGACAAAAGGCTAAGCTGAGCAGAGAAAAGGATCTATTTTTAGAATTATTTCAGCATATTATTGAATTCTGGCTATATGTATTGACATGAAGTAATATTTATACTTTAAAACAAATAAGAAAGTGGTGCATTTGAAGCCAAAATATCAAAGAAAATGGCCTGAGAGCATAGACAGACATTATTGTGAAAGGCATGTGCTTCCTTGAAAGAAGCTGCATAAATGAAATAGTCTCTAAATATTTGGTGCATCCATTTTGTGATGTTTTTATTGTGACAATTTTCTGTTTTCTTTTTTCTAGAAAACCTGACTGTTGGGAAAAGTTGGGCATTTAGTTTTTAAGTCCAGTAGTTGACTTTTAAATGAAATTGGTTGCACCAGATTTTCCTTTGTGTGGTGTTTAGGATTGCAATGTTTTCTTGGTTAATTGTTCCCTTGATTAGAATGAAATTGCCTTTGTCTCTTATGGATTGTTTTAGTTTCAAGTATATTCAGCTATTTATTTTTTGATGGGGGTGAGATCATTAATATTTAAAGGAATTATTGAAATGTATGTTTTACTTACACTTTTGTTGTTTGCAGTTTATCATCTTAGTCCTATTTATTTTTATTAATTATTATTTATTAATTATTATTATAATTATTAATAATAGCTTAATATATTTGTTTTGGTCATGCTTATTCCTCTCTTCAGTGTAAAATATTGTTTCCAGTATTCTGTGAAGGCCTGGGGGTGAAGGAATGACAGCAATGGGTGAGGAATTTTTTAATTCATCTGGAAAATTTTAGATCTTTCCTTTTGTTCTTTTGAAACAATTTTTTTTGTTAAAATGATATTTTTTCTGGTTTTCTAGTAGTTTCCTTTTTATTTTCTGCTTGCTTTTCCCATTTTCCATTTCATGTATCACTTCAAGTGTAGGGAACATAACAGACCATTTCAACAGAGCTTTTCACAAAGCAATATTGCTTAGGGCTTTTTGTCTCTGGATCCTTTCTCTCAGTGACTCTTTGTCTCATGTGCCTTTATCCAACAAAGTTCTCATTTGTCATTATGTGGACAAATCTTTCCTTGCTATTAATGTTGGGGCTGCTACTGCAATCGACTGGAGAGAGATTAGGGACCTTTCAAACTCACACAGCACACTGGACAGCATCCCAATCCAGTGAAACCTATGACCTAAATGTCAGTCATTGTTCTGCAAGAGGGTTGAATGAATTCTCATTCATTCAATGAAATGCTTCTGAGGAATTTCAAAATATAATGAACTTAAAGAAATGTAAAACTAGGTCTCAGTTTTTTCTTCATCCAAGTTGGTGGCTATAAAAATAGCTTTTGATATGCATGTTTTCTTAGTGAAAGAGCTTTTATTTCTTTAATGCTAAATTTCCTATAAGTGCCATAAACTTGTCGCAAAGATATGTCCACAAATAATGGGTGCTAATTAACTAAGTGGCCCACATAAGAACCATTCATAGGGACAGATAGTATTGAATTCAAGAATGAATTAAATCATTTATGTGAACTAAGTTTGAATTTGCATGAAGTGATGATTCAAAACTCAAATTACCTTGCATTATCTGAAGTTATAGAGAAATGTTTGACATTTGAAGGTCATAAGAAAGAAAGTCTCCCGATGAAGGAGACTGCTTTGCATGCATTCATGGCATTTGAAAGGCTGTTATTTCTTCTGCCACAGGCTCTCATTTAAAGGATAGAGGAAATTGTTTTGTATTCAATGCATCTTATTATTTGTGACTATTTCCTGCTTCATTACTTTTCTTTAGAAAGAGGTAATGAATGTAAAATCTTCTGTCAAAGCCCACACCCCATTTTTGCATTGCTCATACCTGATTTCAGCGTAAATGTCACGCACTGTGTAATATGATTTTTTTTCAACAGGGATGAAATCTGACTTTGAAAGAATAAGTAAAGTGTAAAGATTGACAGTCTTCTTTCTCAAGGCCACTCAATCTTGCTTTTGTGATTTAAACATTATGCATTCCATCAAATGTAGCTCATGTATGCATGATAACTTTAAAGAAATTCAACAAAAATGTGGGATGTTGGAAGATCCTCATGCCATATTGTGCTAACTAGCAATATTAATTCATTTAGAGCCTTTCAATATAGGGTCTCTGACAACAACTTCCACAATAGATCTTTCCATTTTAGCCAAAAGTGCTCATATCCACCCTGTGAATTCAATAATGAACTGTAATGAATTCCTCCAAACCCTTGTGTAACTGCACATCTTCATGAGAAATGTATCATTAAGTAGGAAATTGGAATTCAATATCTGAGACATTTGAAAGAAGAAAGTCAATATAATCATAGAAAAGATATATGGCTAGGCAGTAGTAGCCACTCTGAGACTTGGGTAGAGTTTGTGTGGTAATGCACAACAGCCCATGAAGAATGAAGAAGAGCTTTTAAAATGCTATAATTCTAGTCTCCTGAAGGTAGTGGGTACTCATTTTTTAAACTGAAAGTTTCACTCTCAGTTTCTGTCTTCAACGTGTCTTCTACTTCTTAACATTGAAATGAAATACTGTATAGTCTTTGCTCAGCTCAGCACTTTCTGTGCCTAGAAGATGGTGCACTTAAAAAGTGCCGAAATCTCAGAACTGATTTAGTTGGGGAACAGAATCCTGCCTCCTCTTCAAGACTAAAATCATTTTGGCCAGAAGTCCATCATATACCATGTTGTATAGGAGTCAAAAGCCAATAAAGAAGGTCTGAGAAGAATTTATTCATCATTGAAAAGTGTGGGGGAAAAGTGTCAAAATGTCAGTCAAGACAGTTCAATGAAGCAGAATATGGATTCAAGATATTTATAAATACAGTCTGAATCTGATCAAGTGGGAAGTTAAAAAATGCAGATATTCTAAAAAGTTGGATGCTTTTCTGAGATTCATAATTAAAACTAATGTTTTATACTTTGGATAGATAAAGTATGTGGGTATTAAGTTAAACAGAACCTGATTTTCAAAGGAAATAGAATAGTTACTTGCCTTTTAATTCTTAGGGATTCACAAGTGGTTTGCTGTTTTTTTTTCTAAAGACAGTGTTATTAGTAAATGACCAAATTAGGAATGCATAGGAAATATGGGTAGAAACTGACAATTTTGGTTGAATCTCAGGAAAAAAGAACCATAAAAATTAGGCTATGTCTTACAACTAAAGATATTTTTGCATGAACAATAATTGAGATATATGATTATTTTATTAAATTTACATTAATAGGTAGATTTTATACATGTATCAGTACCTAACATTTTATATATTTCCTGACACTGTATGTATTTAATAATCTAATAGCTGGGAATTAACAAATTGTCTAGCAGTTAAGAGCATGCACTTCTCATGCAAAGAACCCAAGTATAGTCACCAGCATCTGCATCACCTTTAATTAATCACAACCATCTTTAATTTCAGGTCCCAGGGATCTTACACCTTTTCTGACCTTAGAGGCCACAGATTTATGTGTACATTCCCAAACACAAACATGCAATATGTATTTCTAAAAATCTTTTTCAAAAAAATGGTAATACAAAACACCTTCAATGAAAGTGCCTCTTAAATGGTGGTGGGAAGTTGAATCGTTACATGCAGAAGAACAAAAGTAGATCATCATCTACTATTCTGTACAATAACTTAAAATAAACTGAGGACATCTCTGAAAAATAGTCAGGGAAATGCTATCAGAACTACTGGAATTCCATCTCACCTTAGTATCAATGGCTGTCATCAACAGCACAACTGACAATTAATGTATGCAAAGATGGGTACTTACACATGCTGAGAGCAATGTAAGTTAGTATAGCAACTCTGGAAATTAGTACAGAGGTTTCTACAAGAAACTAAAAATTAGACCTATCACGTGATCAAGTGTAATATATATTGCATGGGTAAACTGTCAGGTCTTATTTAGAAATTGCTGCTGTTTTCTCTGTGTCACACTGAAGAATGCCTATACAAAGTGTCCCATGCATTCTTTGTCTGTTAAGTTCTGCCTTCCCCCAAAACCTGTGATGAGAGTTATTGAATAGAAAAACAGTTGAAGTGTAAAAACATCGTCTCTGTGAAATTAGATAGAATATAAAGTATTTCTAAGAGAGTACTGTTCTTTATCTCATAATATAAAGGTTCATATAGTGAGAAAGAGGAGCTAGAAGTTCGGCTATGAGAAACTCAACTCTGAGAGAACTTCACCTGAATACTTCCACATATGCACGTAAATTAACGTGGAATTGTGAATTCCTGATTATTTCCATGTTTTGCTATTTGTTCTTCTGCTTGGAAGCTTTACAATAGTTCACACTCTGCTCTCTGCAGGACTCTCAGTGGGGAACTCAAACCAATTGCTTTAAATGGCGTCCTGCCTCAGTTTCTGTAGAGACTATGAGCTCCAAATTTGAGTATGTTAGCTTTCTTTTAATTGTATTTCAGTTGTTGTTATTTTTTTAATTGGAAATCTCATCTGAGGGGATACTTTATTCTGTCCAAACTGCTGGAGTTGGATGGCTTACAGGGGCTTCCCAAGTCATTCCCTGCTAGATGTTTTGGGCAAATGATTCAATGATGCTTATCTATCTGTCTGTCTGTCTACCTCCTATCTATCTATCTATCTATCTATCTATCTATCTATCTATCTATCT
>LOJH01027766.1:0-17620 GCA_001685095.1 Ellobius talpinus
TTGGATTTTGTCGAATGCTTTTTCAGCATCTAATGAGATGATCATATGGTTTTTCTTTAGCTTATTTATATAGCGAATTGCATTGATAGATTTTGTTATGTTCAGCTATCCTTGCATCTCTGGGATGAAGGTGACTTGATTATGGTGGATGATTTTTTTGATGTGTTCTTGGATTCGGTTTGACAGTTTTTTATTGAGTATTTTGCCATAAATGTTTATGGGGGAGATTTTTCTGCAATTCTCTTTTTTTTGGTTGAGTCTATGTGTGGTTTTGGTATCAGGGTAACTGTAGCCTCATAAAAAGAGTTTGGCAATGTTTCTCCTGTTTCTAGTATGTGGAGCAACTTGAGGAGTATAGGTATTAGCTTTTCTTTGAACTTCTGGTAGAATTCTGCACTGAAACCAACCAGCCCTGGGCTTTTTTTGGTTGGGAGGCTTTTGATGATTGCTTCAATTTCCTTGCAGGTTATAGGTCTATTTAAATTGTTTACCTGGACATGATTTAATTTTGTTGTGTGGTTCCTATCCAGAAAACTGACCACAATTTTGGTAGAGTTTGTCTTCTACCCTGTAATTCACATGTATCCTTTTTATGTTATCCACAAAGCTTACTCCTGTCTCATCAGATATGGTCAGCCCAATGTCAACCACCTACCAAACCAGTGTTGTGTTTTATGAGATATCAAGATCATCAAGAGCCCTGTGAGCTATGTAATGACTGGGAGCAAGAGAATTGATGTTGCCTCTTAACACACCTGTGACAGGTTCACACTAGGCCTGCCAGCTGCTGCTCATTGTCTTAAAAACTGATATGGAAAAAAAAAGCTCATGTCATTAGTTACATACTACATGATGGGGTGCCAAATTTACTCCTCCAGTAAAGATGGTACCTCGGACAGCAAGACAATCAAAACTCAATCTGATTAGCCCATGTATGTTCTTCAGTATCCACCTGACTTTTGAAAAGACCAAACTTGAGAATTGAGGGGGACATTGATAAAGAGCACCATGTCCGTGGCTTTCAAAAAAAGACTTTGATGGTAATACGGAACCCTGAAATTCCCTCCAGCAATAAAGCATTGCTCTGGTTACAATCTTGGCAGAATGAGGACAAAAGTCCCAGGATCTCTTCTTAGCCCTCCTATCAAAAAGAACCTCACACCTTAGGTACAACATCAGCATACGTATTCTTAAAGTTGCTGAGTGTATCTATTCTAGGCACACTAAATAACTGAGCAGAGACATAGGGTAGATCTTTGGAATAGTGAACCCGATGTGAGGTGCCTATGAGCTGAGACTTGATTTTATCACCTGACCACTCGACACTTATTTTGACAGATGTGCTGTCATGGCATTTGGGGTTACCATAAATGAAAGCAGAATAAAGGTATCTGAAAATTGAGAACAGAAAATCCCTCCAAGACCAGGGTCACCGAGACTACCTGGGCACCAGAGAGCATTGCTGCACAGAGCTGATTGATAGAATATTGATACATCTAGAACTACAAGTGCATAAAGAGGTCCTTATCAACTCTGCAAGACTTAGGTTTTTCTCATTGTCATTAGTATAGGTTTAAAACCCTCTTGTCACTCTATTTATTAATGTGGTGGCCAACTAATATAACTGCTCTGTTTGCTTCATCACTTCAGGTAACAGGAGGGCCTGCCTGGAGCATCACACCCAACATCTACCATAAGTCAGTTGCTATTTGACAAACACCAGTTGGGACTCCCTAAGGAGTTTCCAGCGACACAAACACACTACAGACCTACAATCACTCTAAGGTGCTGATGTCTCTTGCTAGGGTAGATGTGGCTCCTTCATGAGTGCAAGGGTCACGGATGGCTTCTTCATAATCCTGCATTGCAATCTCTTTTCACATTGATCTCTCAAACTGAAAATCAATTGCTAACTCAAGCTTTCCATAATCACAGCACAATGCTATTCTAGCAGCTATTTTGGGAATGCAAGATTCACCTCAGAGACTTGCTCACAGACCATTTCTTTGTGCTCCACACAAAGAACTCTTGCCAGCAACCAAAGAACTGGCTCTTCCTTTCCTCTACATCCTGAGTATCTTCCTCTAAACTTAACTTCTAGCACATACTCCATAACGCCAGTGGGCTGGAGCCTGAGGCTTGCTGGGCTGCTGGAGCTAAAGGCAATAGACATCAGAAAGACTAGGCAGGAGCAGGTCAAGGAACACTATGCCCATCGAGAGTTGCACAAGGGTTTAATGTTCACTAACAAAGTTATTAACAGAGTGTTTAAGGGGTCTCCAATAATGAGAAATTGGCATGATACAAGATTCATGTTAAGGCATAAACTTTGAACCCTAGAAATGTCAGTGATGGGCAAATAGATAACACCACAGAACTAGCTTTGTCCTAGAGAAGCTAAAATGAATATGGACCTTTCCCTGCCCACAAATAATTGACAGTCTAGAGCTAAAGCAAAAGCATGGCTTGCTATGGGTCTGCTACCAAGATGTGAATTTCCCAAAACTTACTGCAAGGATGTAAACCATGAAGCAGCCACCTTTGCAAAGGGTGGAGTGAAGGACTATGGTATTGGGAGTAGGCTCTCCCTCCCATTTGGATCCTTCCTGGATGAACCAATTTGTCTGGTAATTGAGAGCCTGGTTGTTTGGCCAGATCATTCTATTCAGGATACCCAAGCACATTTGACTAGGAGACCTTTAATATCTGATAAACATTTATTACCATCTCTAAAATGAAGGCTCCAAGAAAATACATGGAGGAGCATGGCTTTTGGGTATTTTCACACAACTGAGCACTTAATAAGCATGAACTTGTATTGATCACTAATGACTTCAATTAATCAGGCATGGATTAATTGATGAGGAGTCACTAGAAAGAAAAACACAACTGTGTAAAACTGTGCCCGTGTATAGAAATAGTAAGACTGTCTCCTCTGTAGGGAACCTGGAAGCTACAATCCTTCTTAAGAGGATGCTGGCCAGTACAACTGGCTATAAGATCTTGGCAATACTGAAGACTATAAGGAGTCCTGACAGAGTCACTACATATTTACTGGAGCCTACCGTAACCTCTCACCTGCTCCATCTCATATTCACTAATCCTTTATCCTTACCACCACCACCCCAGAGTAATTGTGCTAAAGCATATAACAAATCACGATTAAATTCATGCAGTATTTCTCCATCTTCTGGTTCCCTGCCATGCCATATAAGGTAGTTCCCAGGTCTAACCTGTTGAAGCCCCAGGAAGGAGGCTTTGCTTGAGTCAAATAAAGTTAATGGTCATACACACCCTGAATTTAGTATGTCCCCCACAAATATCCAAATCCTTGTAAATCCCACATGACCCAGCTTCTGCCTTTTCAAATCTCAACTGCTATCTGTCCTTTGTGAGCCAGATACCACTACTATGCTCCCACAATGCATTGTGGGCCCACTCCTCAACTTTCCTAATTTATGATTTTTAGTGGTATATTATTTGTGTTTTAATAAATAAAGCTTGCCTGGAGATCAGAGGCCAAAGCAACCACACTAGTTAGCCATACAGGCCGGGGAGTGATGGCACACACCTTTAATCCCAGGACTCAGGAGCCAGAGGCAGACGTATCTCTGTGAGTTCAAGACTACCCTGGGCTATACACGATCAATCCAGAAACAGATCCAGGTAGTGGTGGATCACACCTTTAACCCCAGTATCTCAGCTCTAGGGAAGTGGAAACTTGAGCTATGTAGCTGGACAGAGAAACGAATAGAAAAGGAAGAGACAGGAACTCAGTGGAGTGTGGAGTTTGAGGCTTTGTGGGGACAAGGTCTTGCTCCTTTGGTCTCAGGATTTGGCAGAGGTAAAAGATCTCTCTGGTGGTTTGCTCTTCTGCTCTTCAGCTTGAACCCCAATATCTGTCTCTGGGTTTTTATTATTCATGCTAAACTTTCCATCCAGAACGTGGTGTGAGCTCCTCAAGGCACAAGCCTTGTCCTCTGCGTCTGCCCTCTCTGTCTAGCACTGACTCTTGTCTGAGCATTGCCAGTGCTCAGTGATCCTTACTGGACTTGGAAAAGGATACAAATTCTGATAGGGTATTGCCTTTGTGCAAGCTGAAGGGCCATAACCCCTGGAGAAGGTATTACATACAGATATAAATTGAGGCAAAAGAATCATGGTATTAGAGGAAAAAAAATCCACATTCCAGTCATGATGGGTAACTGTCTTCTGTCTCAGGCACATCATAAGTATTAAAAAAAAAAAGATCCTGCTGGTTGGTGGTGGTACACGCTTTTAATCCCAGCACTCGGAAGGCATGTCAGGCAACCTTTGAGTTCGAGGCCAGCCTGGTCTACAAAGTGAATTCCAGGAAAGTCAGGGCTACACAGAGAAACCTTGACTCTAAAAGCTAAAACAATAGGATAAGATATAATAAAATATAATCCTGAAGTACACCCAGGAAAGGGCAGCACTGATACTTAACTCAACTTTGACGTCCCATCACATACTGGACCCAAATGCCTTTTTTGTTTAATGAGTTAATGAATAATTTTGTGACTAAGCACAGAAAAAACATAGACATCTATGGAGGAAAACTTTTCAAAACCAGACTTAAATATTGCCTTGTTAATAAAGAGAAAGACAATATTACCAGGCTTAGAAGCTGTGCCAATTTAACCATTCCCCAGAGAGGTAGAAATGAAATAGGCCAAAAGGCATTATTTACAGACACATTCACTGCACGCTCAGAGACTACCAGCCTCATCAGTCCTGGGCTTAGTATTCTAATGAAGTAGTAGCAAGTAGGTCATGTCCTCCATTCATAAAAGCACCTCATTGCCTTCTGCAGGAATGGACTGATAGGGCCAGTCATCCATCTGTAGTCTGCATGAAATGGAGTGATAATGTCACCCTGATTTCCAAGACTGCTGTGAGGAGCCCACACCTGGGGATGGGCAGCTGCTTTAGACTGTCCCACGTGAATATGAGTGGTGGGCACTGAGAAAACTATGGCATTATTGGAAGACACTGGATTGCTAGGACTAAACCAGCAGGCTATATAACAAGTCAAACTCAGGAGCCCAGGAAGTAGAAATTCTATCTACCGTAGAATTCCGGCATAGCTAATGGCTAAGAGAGAGGTTGTTGGCAAGGACCAACAACCTCAACCATTCTGAGTCTTAGTTTTCTTATTTGCAAAGTAGAAATAAAAATATCCACCTTTTTGGTTGGTTGCTGTGACATGTGAGAAGCAGAATGACATAAGCAAAGTATGTCACGTACCTCAACCACTGTCCCACCAGTGAAACACAGAGGCAAGAAAGAGACAGTCTAGTCTGAGCACAGCTTGACTCTGGGAGAGGTGTGCTACCCCTGTGCTGCCTGGAAGGCTTCAGAGCATCACATCCCATCTGTGGCAGACGTGCAGGTCAATGGACCCATACCTGCCCTGACCAGGCATGTAGCAGGCTTTCTCAGACTGCCAGCACCCAAACCATGACACAGAGATTTATTATTCATTATAAATGCTTGAACTTAGTTTAAGCTTGTCCCATTATGTTTTGCCCTGGGGTTTTCTACCTTTATTTCATTTTGTATAATCCTACTTTTCTGCTTCCTCCATGTCTGTCTGGCTGCCTGCCTGCCTGGCCCCAGGGAACTCCCTCTCTTCCTTGTTCTCTCTTGAGCTTAGATTCCTCCTCTTACTTAATCTCTCTGCCAGCCAGTCCTGGCCATCCCTTTACTGCCTAGCTATTGGTCGTTCAGCTTTGTATTAGACCAATCAACAGGCAAGGTAAAACAAATGCAACACATCTTTATATAATTAAACAATTATTCCATTCCACAACAAGTACAGAGCAATGTGAAGGAATTGCCTTTGAGACCCCATGAGAGCCAATGGAGCTCTGAGAAGAAACTGAAATGCTCCTTTACGTTATATTAGAGAGTACTTTACCCACTGACATTGATGGGCTTTTACCCTGGTGTGAGCTCAGTAAGACAAAGTTGGCAAAGTTCATGCTCCACAGACAAATAGTTGTGCTGAAGCAGGGTATCCCAATCAGTTGGCTTACAATAAAATTGCCACTTTACTATGCCAGGGGAATCTTTGAAAGGGGCTTTAAAAGCACTTCTGTACATTTAACAAAATGACTAGATGTCTACGGAAACAGCTTCACAATTCTACTTAAAGTAGGAAGTCATTTCATGAATGCCCATTGCAAAATAATTTCACAGCTTGATTTGACCACTCATTAATTCGTTGAATTAGGAAAAAGAGAAGTATTTAAGCAGGTTCTACATGGAGGAAACAAGATATATACAGGATAAACCTTTCATCATGCTAGATGGTGTGGCAAAATCTGGGGCATATCATATTATCTGATTATGACACAGAGGAAAGGGACAGACCCTTCACTCAGGGCAGGCGTGGGATGAGTACATTTCATTCTTGCTGTGCACATCAGTTGTGCATCACAGCTACTTTGGAGGCAGACAGAGTGAATCCCCTTCCACAAAGATGAAAACTAGGATTCCAATAGTTAAGTCCACTGCTGCAGGTAACCCACAGGGGGGGTGGCCGAGGACAGTTTGAGAATAAAATAATCTTCAGAGACGATTTCCACTCTCTAACACCGAAAGAGAGGCACAGTCCAGTCTGGATCTCTTTCTACAGTGTGTGCACCTGAATGAATTACAGAGTGATTAACTACTGTACCTCGGCAGAGAATGGGGCCATCCTCTCACTGTCACCATGTCTGCTCGTAACTCAAGAGACGAGGGAGCCTGAGCTCCCAGAGGCTAGTAGAGTTAAAAGTGAATGGAGGCATCATTGCCTCCAGCATGAACACTGAGTTGGCAGATCAGCTCCCAAGAACAAAATCTAATTTGCTCCTTTCTTCCTTCGTTTGATGCTCAGAAAATTGTACCCTTTCCCTAAAAACGCCCGAGGGAATAAACACAATTAATTTCTTGATTAAAATTATTAAATCAAGTGCCATGTGCAGTAAAAACGTGGAAGAAAGGAAAATGCACAGTGAAAAATTGTATGAGTGGTTCTCTCATGTTCCATCTGAGGAAATCACAGTGGAGGGAGAAGGCCAAAAAAAAGCCAGACAGGGGCTGGGCCAGGTAATCAAAGAGTGGGATTTGGGGTGTAGCTTCTGTTGGGGGAAAATAAGAATTCCAGAGTCTTAATATCCAGATAGATGCAAAGTCTGGCTCCACCCATCACTAACTGTGATGCCAGCAAGCCATTTGTTTGTCTTTCCTTTCTTCCTCTCTTTGTTTTCTTTGTAAACTTTTATTTCAGCAAATATTTACTGATAACTTGCCATGTACGACCTTCTTGCAAAAACTGGAAAAGATTAGTGAGCCACATTCCATGCCAAAATCAGTAGGCACACATCTGAAGCAGAAATAGCAGATGAACACAACAGTACATCTCCAATAAGTTTAGTGAAGAAACAAGATGCCAATGGGGTGTATCAGTGAAGTGTCTGGTCTAGGCATTAAGGTAATGGAACGTTGCTATAGGTTGAGACTCAAGAAACAACAGCAGTTAACCTTAGCAGGGACATAAGAAACGCCATTGAAGGCAGAGGTAACAGTTCAGGCAAAGGCTTTGCATTCAGAGGGAGTATGATGCTTCTCTACATTTTGAAGAAACAAAGAAGTGGACCTGACATAGATGTGCATAAGAGAACGGTACAGGATGAGGACAGAGAGCAAACACAGTGGGATGTGTTAGCATCTATTAAGAGTATAAGCTTTTTAATCCTAAAATTATAATTCAGTTAAAACTCCTGGTTCCAGAATGGGTGGAAAGGCTACAGAGGTAAGCAGACCTGAACGTGGAAGGCAGAAAAGAGATCACAGCCTCAGATCTTCAAAACAAGGCCTGTAAAAACACACTTTCTGAGGCTGACAGCGCTGGGTATAATGTCAAACTTTTTGTCTTAAAATGCTTTGGGATCACCTTCAAAATCAAAGCAGAGATCTCACCAAGAGGCACACGGAAGATGTGCTTGTGGGAATCACTCTGCCTGTGCAGCAGTTAGCAGTGAGGAGATGCTTGCCATGTAATAGAACAGCTGGCCAGGGTAACACCACCTATCTGCCTCAACAACAGAAGTCAAATGGCCGTGCATGCACCACACACAGGACCCGCTATCTGGAGAAAAGCCTCAGCATGACCTGGAGTTCAATTCTGATCCTCTCCCTGCATGCATGCCTTGTAAATTGCTAGTCTAGGGGGAAAATTAAAACCCAAGCTTCCAGTCTCCCACTGATCACTACTGTTAAGTAGAACAACACGCAGTGCATATGAATACAGCACGAGAAAAGGAAAAGGAAAGGCTCAGGAAGGCCAAGGATGGATAAAATTTATTTGCCAAAAAAAGAAAAAAGTTCATGTTCTATAATGCAGCGTCTCCAACTTGATTCATTGCCAGGATCACAAAGGAGTTTGGTTAGAACTCAGAATCAAGGCTCTCTATCCAGTTAGCCCAAGTCTGCACACTTTGCGAGCTATTGCAGAGCCAAGTTTGGTGTAATCTTGGCTCTGGAGAAGTAAGGACAGGTGCATTGCTGAAGCTTGCTGATCAGGCAATCTAGATTACTTGATAAGTTCAGGTTAGTGAGAAACTGTCTTTATAAAATCAAGGTGGACAGTCAGTCACAGAGGGATAACAACTGGGCGTGTCCTCTGGTCTCCACATGCACTTGTGTATACATGCGTGTATATCCACACACACACACAAGTACACATACATACAATCACAAGAAAAGACTAAAGATCTTCCATTTAGGAGAGTGAGCCTTTCTCTTGGAGTGGCCTGGACTCAGAAGCACATCAGCTGGAGGAGGAAGGATTGGAGGCAACAGAATTCTCAGGTGTTAGGACCCCACTTCTTCTGGGGTCCACCTGCTCCCTTCTAGCTGCTAAGGCACAGATCTCCTGCTTCCTTTTTGTCTGTTTTGGTGGTTTTACTTTTAAATGAGCCTGGTGGGGAAAAGCACCACATAAAATATAGCCAAAAAAGAGGTCCCAGGTTCTTCCTATGGACGCCCTCCTGGCCATCCATCTACTTCCCATGAAGGCACACAACAGGTCTAGATGAACCAGAGCACCAGGCTTCTCTGGGAGCTAGAACTACCTGAGGACAAGAAGATGGAGGCCAGCCTACTCTACTTCTTCAGACTCCAGGATGCCCAGGCCACCCGCTGCTTCAGCACCTGCAGTGCTAACTGAGACCCTTACACTCATCAGTAGCACCTGTAGGACACATACACTCCCACCCCTCTGTCCTCCATCATGAACAAGCAATCATTTGTACCCTCACACCAATCACCCATCCATGTGGGTTCTGCTTCTGCACTCAGGAGAGGAAGAAAAGGAAGTTCAGGAAGCTGCCTCACTCTGAGACTACCTCTAGCATGTTCAGAGCTCAGCAGTGTAGAAAACAATTTCCATGAACATGTAGCAAAAAACATAGACAATAATATTAGTTTATATTTACCCCAAATTATGTATAATATATATTATACATGTATATATATGCATATATAGGTATATACATGAACATATATTTATATAGATTTTAAATGAAGTTACTATCTTAGTTGGGGTTTCTACTGCTGTGAAGAGACACAATGACCACAGCAACTTTTATAAAGGAAAGCAATTAATTTGGTGGCTTACAGTTTCAGAGGTTTAGCCCATCATCATCATGGTGGGACATGGTGCAGGCAGACATAGAGCTGGAGAAGGAGCTAACAGTTAATGCATATAGATCCACAGGCAACAGGAAGTGAACTGTATCCATACTGCTCAAAGATTGAGCAAAGAAGACTTCAAAGGCCACCCCCACAGTGGTACACTTCCTCCATCAAGGCCATACCTACTATAACCAAGTCTCATCTTCCAATAGTGCCACTGCCTGTGAAGCTATGGAGGTCAATTACGTTCAGACTGCCACAGCTATATATTATGAAGTTGTGCCACTCACTTGTGGTGATAATGCTCCTCCCAAAAGCCATAGACTATCTAACAAAACCTCAATATTGAGCATAAGAAACCTCTTTCCTAGTTGTTGACTAGGGGAGTTCATGAAACCCCCAAAACAATATAGGTTATTGATGTTACCTTTGATTGCTTCACAGAATTTGAAAGGAAGTCCCAACAGGAGACTTGAAGATGCCACACACTTTGGACACACTACTTGGAAGAACTGATCTGGAGCTGACCTGGAGACCTCCTTGCTGTAAACTAACTCTCACAGTTCTAGAAGGTGCAATGAAAGGTGCCAAGAGAAAAATTCTATCAATAGTCCTAACCAGCTATTGTGCCTGTGAATAATAACAATGACCAACATGGTAAGATGGATCCCCATACATGCAATAGTGGCACTTATATCTTGAGGCAACCAAAAATTGTTTGATTGGACTTGGGGCTCCTTCAATAGGAGGAAATTCATGCCTGGTACTGTAATCCTAGCTATCTACTCATGGCTAATGCTGTCATGGAAGCTAGAGGAGAATCTACTCCTGCAGCTTCCCTACACCAGCATAATTCCTAATTACATTCTAAACAGTTCTCCTTACACCCACAGATAAGTAGAAGCTCTCATCTCTCATTAAATACCTTTCTTTTAATAGCAGACAGAGACCACTACAGAAAGCAACAATTGGTCAAAATGCAGAGGACAACTGACTGTGGGGGGCTCAGCCCTAATTGGTACATCTACAACAGAATCTGAACACTTAAGACTAAGGGAACGTCATAGAAGAGAGGATGGAAAAGCTGTAAGAACTCTTGGACCAAGATGTCTGCAATGAGACAATGTCTTCTACATATAGGGAAGCATCACCCATGAAATGTCAACAACATGATAGCTTAAACAAGACCTGAACAACAATGCCAACTGATAGGATATTAATGGAAGATGTCTCACAAGGCCCCATCCTTAGGCGAAGATTTGCAGGCAGCCAACAACTGCTGAGAAAGGGCAATCAGTCTCCTCTTGGGATGAACCCCTAATTGGTTATACCAAGTGGTCAGCTTTAAAAACATAAACATACAAACAACACTAAATTGACTCAGCCGGTTGTATTTATATGCATGTATACATGTAACAATAATAATTAAATAGAAAGAGAAAAATATGCACAAAAGAAAAATACAATAGAAGTACTACATGAAAGTAGGAGAGTTTGGGAAAAGAGGAAGGGGTATAGTGGGGGGGAGACAGACATGATAATGGGAGATTGAAGATAATCAAACCATATTATATACATCTATGAAATGCCATAACGAAACCCATTATTTTGAATAATTAATAAATGATAATAAAATGAAAACAAAATCCACGTCTCTCAGAGTAAGAAAAGAAAGCCTCAGACAAGTTAAATGTTCCAAAGCCACACACTAGCTAGGAAGTCATGCTAGCCAGACTTCAAAGCCCAGGTTCTTTCAGAATATTCTACCACATGGTACTTCTCTTCTGCGAATTTTCCAGGGACCCCTCAACATTGCAGTGTGACCAAGCCCAAGCCCAGAGAGATAAACAACAGAGGCAGTGTACATCCTGGTCAGAGGACAGAGATCTGGCTTGGGGTCCAGACTTCCTCCATCATCTCAGGTTGCAGGGAGGTGTCCAGTGTCTTAAATCTTGAGCTAGCACTTGGACCAAAGCCTGGCTCTGTCCCTCACTAAATGGGGAATATTGGTCCAGTGGTTTGGATTCTGCGACTGGTTCCTCATCTGTGTGGGGGAGGTCAACAGGTACTTGTCTCGTAGGGATAATACAAGATTTTTGCAAGGGCTGAAACTGTCATGTGTTCTTCATGGGGTCTACCACCTCCAAAGGTGCAAAAGAAAGTTGATTCTTGAGAGGCAAAAAATAAGACAGTACAATAGTCTGCGGTACATCAAAACTAAATCCTTTCATTAGGACGAAATATAATGTTAAATTGAGTGTTTCTCCTTAAAGGAACAATAACAAAGTGAAGGTTGAAAAACTACAATAAGCCTTACCTTTTAGCCCCTTCCCTCAGCCCTCAGCACCCATCTGCCATGCACCCCAGCTCTGCCACTCAGCACCATCCCCCACACAGCATGAAGACCCCTGCAGACTCTGCCCATGGTGCCCCACAGTCCAAGGCTCCTCCCCGCTTTTGACCCTGTGGTCTCCTTGTTTACCGTTCATATTTCAGCTTCAATCCCACTGCTCTCTGAAACCCTGCTCTACCCTCCTAGGAGGAAGCAATCTCTTTTTTCAAAGCCTGCTGATTATGCCTCTATTAAAGCAGTAATTCAATTTATGCCCTGATGGAGTGAGTTGTTTACATGAATGACTATGAAACAGGAAGATATTAAATTGCCTTCCCCTCCCCCGCACGGCACCAGCACTTCTCTATTGCAGGGAGGAAACTGGACTGCTGTGTGAGCCTTTGGACTGGAGGTTGCTCTGGTTCTGAGAGAAGGAGGGCAAGAAAATCCAGAGGCTGTAATGCTTGACAACACTGAGGAAAATCAAGCTCCCAACAGAAAGTCTATGTAGATCTAGGGGAACAGAAAGCAGATCCATGAATGTCTAGGACTGTGGGTGTGTTTGGGGAGACAGGGGATTCATAGCCAATGGGGGTTGATAGAACTGTTCTAAAATAAACTTTGAGTTAAGCCTATTTAATTATATACTTCTCCTGGGTGAAATGTCGGTTCTAATTCAAAAGCCTGTCTGCATTAAAAAAAAAAAGTGTCGAGCCCAAAGAGCAGGGAAGAAGGGGCAGGAGATAGCATTGTGCCTGTGAGAGCTTTGAGGAGGGCCAAGGGTGTTTGAGGAACAGTGGCGTCTGTCTGAGATTCAGTGAAAGAGAGATGGTGACAATCCTGCTGTTTACTGGGTTTTATGAGTGTGTTAGCTCTTCTAAGAGGTATTCAGAAGCATGGGAGCCAACTACTGTGGCCTGGTTGAAGAGTTAAAATAGGACATGTGTTTGTTAATCTTGACTGTGAACCTGATGGACTTTAGAATCACATAGACAAACACTTTCATGTGTCTGTGACAGCATTTCCAGACGGGTTTATCTGAGAAGACCCACTCTGGCTGTGGCTTACACTAAACTATGAGCTGAGGTCTTCGACCAAATGAAAAGGAGAAGGCTAGCCGAGGACCAGCATTCATCTCTCTCTACTTCTTGATGAGGAAATCTCATCAGGACCATCTGCTCCCTGCTCCTGCCACCACGCCTCCTTCACTGTGATGATGAACAGCATGCTTGTTGTTGATCCGAAATAAGCCCTACCTTCCACAGGTTGCTTTTGTTGGGGTATTGTGTCATTTTCAGGAGAAATTATTAGAAGCTCCCTGTGGCAAGTTCAAAGCTGTGGGAGTTCAATTCTAAATGGGCCAAAGAGGAGACAGAATATTCTAGTTTATAATATTATAGTAAATAATATAAAGTACTACCAGCCTCTCCCTCTCTTTCTCTCTCTCTGTCTCTCTGTCTCTGTCTGTCTGTCTGTCTGTCTCTGTCTCTCTATGTCCTCTATGTCTCTCTCTCTCTCTCGCTCTCGCTCGCTTGCTCTGTGTGTGTGTGTGTGTGTGTGTGTGTGTGTGTGTGTGTGTGTTTGGAATTCTATGCCTTGAGTCCTGTCTTTAATTCTGTACCTTCCTAGCCACATCACACAGTCCTTCTAGAGCTCAGTAATCTCATCTTTGAAATACTGCTTAAAATATTACAGAGACATGATGGAAAGTTTCTTGTAGCATATCTGACATGCCACAGATGTCCAGGAAATGATACAGCTAATTGTTAGTAATAATAACAGCAAATGTTAGTACAGAGTCCAAAGGTACCAGGCACTCTGCCTGACACCTAAGATACACCCACTTGTAATACATGTGTCGTGACATCCATGAAAGGAAAATAATACCATTATTAGTAATCACTTGCTTACTAATAACTCAATAGTCTGTAGTTAATGACATAGCCAAGAGCTGAATTCAGGCCGCTCTAAACTTTGCACCATGCTGCTCACACAAGATGAGCGGGTATGGAAAAAAAAATCACCAGTTAGGAGCATGAGCTTTTAATAAGAAAAAAATATGCCTAACATTTTATTTATTCAATGCACCTTTATCAAGAAAATTTTCTATAACAGGCACTGGGCCAGGAACATGAGAAGAAAATGGACATACTTCCCTAATACTTTGTTTTCTCTAGGAATTGCCAAGTATGGAAGAAAAGGGAAGAGGTCCTGATGCTGCACTGAAGCCAGCTCACACAAGCTCCCAAAAGTCAATTAACATATTTTCTGAAATTATGCATGCTGGCTGTTAAACCCAGCCATTATTGAAATTAAATCACATAAACATATGACAAATTATATGAAAAACAAAGATAGAGAATACTGAAAACTCACCACATCCCAATTAGTCTATGATGTCTGTTCTTGAGATAACTGGCTCTGTATTCTAGTGTGGGGTGGGAATACCACCAGCAGGCACTACTGTATTTCCACCCAGCCACACATCTGGAGGATGGCAACCTGCTATTGCTAAGGGGTTATTTTCACCTCAGGAATCTGCCAGCTCTACACATGAGCACTTGGATTATGGTTTTCCTGCCTGTCTAGATTTAAGAAAGTGATGGAGAAAGTGTCAAAGAAGCAGAGTAAACACACAAGTATCTTTTGTCTCTTCCTCCTAATGTTGCAAGTGGCATCCAAGAAAAGCTAAGCAAGTTATCTGCTATTCAAAAATTACTGATTCAGCAAAGAAGGTACTCACCTCCCCCTCTTAACAATGAGCAAAGTTCTGACACACAGCTTTGTTTGTCTTGCTCTTTGGTGAAAACCATCAACCCATATCCATAGTGAAGCTGTTCAATTCTCAATTGCAGCTACAGGTTTCTTACAGATTAAAGTGATAGTACCAGAAAACGTCAGTTGAATATTATGTAAGATTCAATTGACTATATGGTACAAATAATAGGTAGTGTATGTTTCATTGTATCTATAAATTATGTGCCCCCATTCCTTACATAATCAAAATTTATAATAAGCTCACTGAGTGTATATGAGCCAACTTTCGTTTTTCCTACACAGCCAAATAGAAAAAACATGTCCAAATTCTTTGCCTCCTCCTATATCCAAGTCTTCAGCAATATGACTCTCCAAGTTCTCTATAGAGCTTTGTGGCTTTCATCAGTCAGAACAATGCAATGGAAGGTCAACGTGTCAATTCTGAATCTGGACTTCCAGAAGTCTCATACCACCCACCCTCGATCTTTCTCCATCCTTACCCATCATGGTTGACATGAGTGGCAATGTGACACTTTAAACAAAACCAAATCAACACTGTGGCCCGAGTTGAAGGTCAGACAAGTGAGCATCCTGCCAACAGCAGAAAAGCCACCAAGCCAAATTTCAACTCCCCACATACCTATGAGTGATCCAGTGAGCTGACCTGGGTGGTGCAAAACCACAACCATCTGCTGTTGTATGCTATCAAGACTAATTTACGATTTGTTAGTACTCATGATGCTTGAGCAAACGACAACTTGACTGTGGGTCACATATTCTTGGGTTTGGTTTTTTTTGTATGCTTAGAAATCTAAATTAGACCTGGCACACAGTGAATTCTATACTAGACAAGTTCCCTCAAGCTTATAATTTTCATTTTAGTGACAGTTAATTGGATGGATACAAACCTGGAAACCTGTTCCCTTTCCAACAGCTACCAGTGAAACTTCTACCCTCTCCTTATCATTTTATCTGAACAACTTGCAATTTGACCTAAGCTTAAATAAGTTGTGCCAGAGATTTGGAAATAATTTATACACAGAACTTGAGCTGTCTCCTGTTTACGGCTCTCATTTGTAAGGTTTCTTTCCATCACTTTAGAGACATGATAATCATTCCAATTCAATCATCGTAACCAGTAAGCGATACTTGGAGTAGCTCTTTAAATATTTACCATCTTGATGATCAAGATCAGTATCTGACCTTAAGGGCAAAGCTGTAGGAAGGAGAGATGCTCAGGGTTGCTTTTTTTTTCTTCCAGGTTTCTGAGCTCTCAGTTCTACCTGCTTTATCCCTATATGAAGTTTACTTTTACTTTACTTTACTTTAACATTTTGTCCAGAGTTTGTAATTATTTTCGATTCCATAGCTACCAGAAGCAAACTTATAGCTGCAGGTAGCTGTAATCTCTTAACAGAACCTTGGCCCTTTCTTTCATGGTAGCTTCTATTCAAATAATGAAAACCTCCAAATATTAGGGAAGGACGATTGGCTATCTCTACTGCTTGCTTAACCGAGGGACTGAATGAATCAATGGATTGTGCTGAATGACAAACATTAGGTTCTCAGCAACTGATTGGTACAATTGTAACATGACTCTCATCGACAATTGATTGACTGACAACTGGCCTGGTGCTGTCATAAATGTCAATGGAGACTTGCCTGCAGGAGCCAGAGGCTAGTGATCTGCAAAGATTATACCCTTCTGCTCAGAGTCAGGTGGAGAAAGCATTGCCCCACTCTGGCACAACTTGAATGTCTTCATGGGCTCTGGGAAAGTTTACAGGCCTTGCTGCTGGGCTGAAGGGGCCATGAAGGAACATCGTTACCTAGAGCCTCTGGGTCCTAGACAATATATTATACAGGAAAAGCATCCTAGCATCTTTGATTAGGAATAGATGACTTGATAATTTATTATCTGAAACAGGGTACTTCTGAGAATGGAGAAGATCCTAGTAATAATTATCATAGGGAAAAACAGTATAGAAATGTTATTGTCTCAAGCAACTGGCATGTTTTAAACACTGAGTAGTGTTCAGCATGCCCGTTCTCCTACACACATATGATGGGTAATCTATTTCTTGTGCCCCATAAGTAATAAACTCATGGTTGCCACAGTAGACCCTAGATCTCCTGTTCTCCTCTGCACACATAAGAAAGCTTCATGCAAAGGCTTGGACAGCCTGGAATGGTGGCTACAAGCACTGGGGGATGTAAGAGCTGGAAATGAATGCAATGATCCCAGTTTAAAGCTGACTGGTAAGGATAGCCATATGACCAAATGTTAGCGTCAACAGATCTAGGAAAATGTGGGCTTGATTCAGATAGAAGCTGACATCCTAGCAATGTTAAGTGGAGCAAGGCTCCCGCTGAACAGTAGCAATTCTAGAAGCTGTGGTATTCTAATTGTTTTAATATATTCATTGAACAAGCATGTATTAAGCAAAGGTACTGTGTTAGGAGTGAAGTATGCAGTGACAACTCGGTTTTTTGGGATCAGGGCCTCATCTAAGGATCTAGGATAACATTAACCAGTCAGAAGTCAGAGCTATACAGAAGTTGCTATAGTTCAGCTCCAGGATGCACTTTAAGCAGAAAACTGACAGATAAACAGGAACTGGGGAAAAAAAAACTTGGGTTATAATTTTAAAAAACATATAGGATCACTATAGAAAGCATGTACAGCTACAATAGAAAGCAATCATGGCCACAATGGAAAGCACACACAATTACAGCAGAATGTGTGCAAAGTGACAACAGAAAGTATAAGTGGTCACAGTAGAAAGAATTCACAGTAGAAAGCATGCAAGTCACAACTGAGAGCAT
>LOJH01027767.1:0-11589 GCA_001685095.1 Ellobius talpinus
GAAGAAAGCCAGTTGCTTATATATTCATTCTGCCTTAAGCACTGCTACTCTCTAGAAACTGTTAAAGTGACTATAAAGGCAGAGTTAAGAGATATATTGGACTTAGACCCCACAGATGGAACTTGGTAAGTGTTCAGTTTACTAGTCATGAAGTAGATCTTACAGAAGGAAACATTGCTCAACTAAGGTAAAGTAACTATTTTTAGAAAATTCATCTAGAAGTCTTGCTGAGGCTAATATACATAGGCCACCTATCTGTCCTGTATCCCCTAATCTCTGCTACTCTAGAAGTCTTGCTGAGGCTAATATACATAGGCCACCTATCTGTCCTGTATCCCCCAATCTCTGCTACTCTATGATTTTACCCTATCCCTTTCATCAAGTTGGCTCTTCTGATTCTCCCCATCTAAACTTGCGAGAAGATAGGAACTATGAAATTTCTATATTTAACCAAAATTAAGGGCTTATTCTGTATCATACAGTTATATACTGAACAGGATGCTTAATGTATTACCCAGTTTAATTCTGATGCCAAGATAATTGTGAACTCTTACATAGATAACTACTTATGAGGTTACAATTCAAAAAATTGCCAAACCGAGATATATAGGTGTTTATCTAGAAAATAAGTACATAACTACTGATTCAAACATAACTACTGATTCAAACATCCATTGAGCAATAACTATTATGCAATTACTATTGCTCACATAGGTGCCAATCATTCGATACAGCATGTATTTGTTCTTCTGCTGGTCCTACAGGGTAAATGCTATCTTTTTCTATTTGACTTATGAAAAAGATGAGTTATACGAAGCCATAGGCATAACTGAGGTCACCATCAGATTTCACGTCTTTGAGTTTCAACTTTTCTGTTGGAAAAACTGTTCCATTGGCATAATTGGAAAAGCATCCCTCTGTTAAGAGAACACATTTTATTCCTTTTTCCAAGTATGGCTTTTCATTTAAGATGTTTGCAGATCGGAAGCTCAAGTCATACTCTGCCACTCTGCAGCGTCATCCGTTCCATTCTCCTTCACCAAAGTCGGGACTTAAAATCTCACCATCTTAAAGCATGCTAGAGAATGCCATGAAGTGACATTCCAGCCTTGTCCATTTCAACTTTATTTCAATACAGAGGGATGGGTAGATAAGATGGGTAGTTAAGCATTAATTCATTTCAATAGCTAAACCCAGGTTTTTTTTTTTAAAAAAAGAACTTTACAGAGTGGACATTCATGTGTAATCACAGTGCTGGAGGAGGCAGAGTCAAGCAGATCCCTGGAACTCGCTAGCCAGCCAGCATATTCTGTTTGGCAATTTCCAGGTCACTGAGAAAACTTGTCTGAGACACAAAGCTTGCCACCTGAGAAACAACACCTGAGGTTGCCCTCTGACCTCCGCATGAGTGCATACACCCGGAGGAAAACAGACACATAAGGTTGGATGTGTCTGATAACACCTCTAATCTCAGCACTCCAGAGTCAGAGGAAGATCTATTAATTTGTGGTCAGGGGAGTCTATGTGGCAAGTTTGAGACTAGGCAGGGATATATAGCGAAGCCCTGTTTCAAAACTAAAGGTAAAGCAACAATAAAAACCCAAAACAAAATAAAAACAGAAGACACACACAGATGTGTATAAGACTTCTTTATTCTGGGGTTCTCCCTCCACAGTGAAGTATCTGGAGAATATGTAGTATTTTATATATATATTGAGGAAATGGATTAGATTTTAGGGGAAGGAGGCTTGGGTAAATAAAATCTTGGGATAGTCAAGAGCCGAAGTCCTGATGGATTCATAACAAAGATGCACCTAGCACTTTCATAGCATATGCTTATCCAATATCAGCGAAAGTGGCTCGTCTTTCCTTTTTCCAATTACACAGCCTCAAGGATACTGTTGCTCGAATCACTCACTACTGGCAAGATCTGTTTTCTGTGCTGCATACAAATGAATCCCTGAGAGAAATGGATCTATATGAAAGCATCCTTGATGAAGCATTGATGAAGATTATAAATGAAGAATTAAGTCACCCAAAGTGCAAACTACAAAAACTACAGTAAGTCTTAGATGGGGAATTGTTGTGTGTGTGTGGTTTTTTGTTTTGAGACAGGGTTTCCTCTGTGTAGCCCTGGCAGTCCTGGACCTTACTCTGTAGACTAGGCTGGCCTTGAACTCAGAAATCTGTCTTCCTCTGAGTGCTGAGATCGAAGGCATGGGTCAATGTCTCCTGGCACAGGGGAAATTTTAATGGAGTATTCCCATTGTTTTCCTTTGCCCTACCTTCTACCCTTGTTAGGGAAAATCAGTAGTAAATAGAAATAGTTATGTGACACATATAAAGACTTTTTGGTCAATGAAGGATGATAGTGGTCCTATAACACTGTTTTCTAGTGACCAAGACCAATGTTAGTATGTGTAAAGACAGCTTTTCACGTTTGCACAAGGCCAGAACTGCGAAATGATATAAAATCTTCCTTCATTAAATGTGTGGCTGTACATAAAATCATTGTGCAAAATATTCTAAGAACATGAATAATGGAGATGCCTAAAGATATGGGAGCATGACTTCATTTGTTCTAGGAAAGATGGCAGTGGTTGCAGAAGCTGTTGGCATGTGGTTCTGAGACTCCATTAGAAATTTTCTAGATGAAGAATGGCAGAGAACTAAGACCTTAAATTTAGGTCACAAAAGTACATACAAAGATATTACACAGAACTTATTTTATAATAATATTCTTTTGACTGGTTTATATTTGATAAGATCAATTTTATTAAATGTGACAAATAAGTTTAGTGACAATCATAAACATCTTTAGAGCCAACACTCAAAATAAGGTAGAAGAGAATTGAGATGAAAATTCTCCATCTCACCTTCCTATTCAGTCATCCCATGTCACTAGTGTGAGGCAGCCATCTTCTACTCTAGCTGTATTAAGTTATAGAAACCATTTAACTAACATAGGATGTGTCTGTGTCTGTTTTCAATAGAATGCTATCAAACTTTATCTTTGTGTATTTGACTAGTTTGTTTTCTTTGCTGATAGGCATTGTCATTGCATTGTGTGACTGTATTGCAATTTTAGCTCATTGTCTTTGCTAATAAAAACTCTTGTTTTTTCTCAATATTTAGTTATTGGAAATGAGGCTGTTATGAATATTGTTTAGCTGTTTTGAGTTTTTACATCTTTGGTTAAAATGTGAGTTAGCTAGTCCATAGATGTATCTGTTAAGAACATGCCAGCTTTGCAACATAGTTATGCCCACAATATATGAATATTCCACCTGCTCCTCACCTGTGCCCATGTTTACTCTGGTCAGTTCTAAAATCTTAATTTGGTTCCAGATTACCTCCATTTAAAATATGCATGATCTCTTGCTGTTGGCTCTCCTGGGGAATGGAACTGTCTATATACTCCTCTGTATTTAGCGCCTGTTATGTGCGTAATGTCTATTTTGTGGTTAGTCATGTATACAACGCCAAACAAATAGTAGTACATCCTTGTTCCTGGTATTGCCAAATAGATGTCATCTTGGAAACTAGCCTCCAGTCCTGTCAAATATTTCTCCTTAGAATCTCATTGTTGGGGCTCTCACTTCAAATTTTAAGCATTATCTAAACCTGTACATAGATGAGGAGAGGTCACTGGTTCTGTGAGATCTTTTCACTCATCTCTAAGCATCTCCCTCACATTGTCTTTCCCATATGTCACCAGTGCAAATATTACAAATGCTACCTATTGACTAATGGCTTCTATTAAAACAAAAGAGTCCCACCAAGGGATGATGCAATGGTGACTGTTCTCAGTCTTAGGGACCTTAGTGGTAAGTCCCTTTCTTTTGAAAAAATTGCTTCCAATTTATATTTACGTAGTAACTTAGAAAAATGGTTAGCTTTGTAAATGGATAAAGTATTTTCTTGTGGGTGCTTAGTCGGGGATAGAAGAAATGGTGGAAGGAAGAATGCTGGGTAATAAGCTGAGGAGGGACGTGCTTTCCAGGGGCCTTAGTAGTTATAGTGCAGTATGGATAGATGAATTCAGAGTCAGAAGGGGCATTGCAGGGAATCAAGTACATCAAACACAAATGCGTAAGTAAGGGAAAATTGGGAGGTGACCTTTGTATTTCCTCTATACTCACTGACGCCCGCAGCACGACAGCACGTCGGCAACAGTGTATGTTGCTGATGATACACATCTGATAGTTGAACCTAATTGCTCATTCGCTTTTGATTATGGAAAGGATTTAAGCATTGTAAGTTCATGTTGTCAATGAAGTATTTGGAGAGCCCCTGATAATTGTGGTAGTCCTCTTAAATCTTCAGAGGCTTCTCTCTACCTTTCCTGGTGTTACCATCTTCACTTCCTGTAATGTCAAATAGTTGAGAATGTCAGCAGTCAGATTACAAATCCAAACTTACCTTGAGTTTCTCAGTACTTCTCTGGAACTCGTTTGGCGCCTTACCTGCAGTATGAGAAACCCAGCATCAGATAAAAGATGAGAATAATAATTGGAAGGGGACCATGAAGCTGTGCGTGGAGCTGACTGTATAAACACTCTTGTATGTATTTCTACTGAAGGTTTGGATCGGTCTGCTTCCTGAATAGCTGTCAGGATTTTAGTTTTTTGGCTATCTGCCATACCCTGACACATCTCGACCTGAAACATACTGACTTAGAAGACAATGGGTTAAGGAGCTTATGCACAGCCTTGAAATGCCAACAATGTAAATTACGGGTGCTGAGGTAAGTTTGAGCTTTCAATATAACTTTTGTCTGCCCAATAGACAAAAGGTGAAGTCTGGGCTTGGTGTTCATAGAGATGTATAGTCAGTAGAAGGCTACTTTTTCTAGTTCATTTTTTTTTCAAACAAGACTGCTCACTCCTCTCATTCCCCATGAAACATTTTTCATTTATATAATTCTGTGTCTTTATCTTCCAGATAAAGGGAGGGAACAGACAGTTCTAGGATATATTGTACTTTTGACTAATGGTAGTAGGAAACCGTGTTTGTTAGAGAAAGCTCTGTCTATTTGATTATTGATAATGAATTCATTCCTACTATCTTCAACTGTGACTCAGAACCAAGCCTAGAAGACTGAGAAAGAACAGTGTGGCAACTGTCAACCATCAAGGTTTGCGCTGTCATGTACTGTCTCTCTTATTGGCGGCTTCGGTTGCCCTTTAGGAATAGAAGCACCTTAGCCATCAGCCCTGGTCTGCACATTGGATGACAGTTTTTAAGAAAACACTTATTTTTCTAGTGAAAGTCAGTCAGATCGGTTTCACACACACATAAAACCAGAAAAATAGTTCATCTTAAATGTTTTTATAATCTTTGGACAATCTGAGTCAAGCCTGAACTTCAATGCACAAAGGGCCAAGGTAAGTTGCTTTCTCACAAATAAGACTCATAATCCAGGAACTGGAGGAGTGGTAAAGCTTGGAGTAAGACCTTCTTTTTAAAATAGGAAGGTGAATTTTGTGAGTACTGGGGAGTTCTTGAAAGTCTTAGCCAGGTTTTCAAATATGAAATTCACTTGGTAATAGCACATTTTGGGTGTTGATGGACAATTCTTGAACATGGGTTATGTACAGTTGGGAGTGGGTTAGGGTGAGATAGAAACAACCATCAGGCAAGTAGATTTAGGATTAAACCTGGATTATCTGGAAGTCAAGTGAGATATATGCCACTGGTTCTTGTGTCTAAAAAGAATGTCAATAGCAAAAATACTTCCAGTGTTATTTGGTAGGTAAGATGTTCTTAAAGTGTTGACTGTAGATCTGAAACAAAAGCTTTGGCACTGGAAATAGCAGGATTTGATAAGATCCCCTTTCTGTTGATATTTGGATAATGTCTTTTACTAATGATGCTGAATGTAGAACTCGCTAGCAAGCTTTCAAGTGGGAAACTTTGTGACATGACTTAGTAGGTCCAGAAGTGACTGTTTTGTCACACAAGTTCTCAAAGTTTGCGACAATATAATACTATATTATAGAAGAGTGGTTGTTCTCCAAATGTGGATGGTCTCACATGGTATTATAATCAATAGTATTGTAGGCCTCCTCAAAATACTTCATGTATCCTGGTTCCCAATCTCCTGTTTGCTTTAGATCTCATTAGATTTGGACATATGAATGTCCCTCTTAGTCCAGTTTTTGCTTTTTAGAATTGCATCTTGATATTTTTCTGACTTGATATGAGTCATGAAGCTGTTGAAAAACAATACTTCCCAGTATTTTCTAACTGCAGTCCCTTATTGCAAGAATTTTGCAAATATACAGATAAAATATTTTAGAATAGTTTAAATTGTAGAGACATTTCAGATCTTGTATCTGGACATACTGAAAATTATCAGTAATTTGCATGGGAATGCTTCACTATAAATATATTTCAAGAAGAGAAAGGCCTATTCTCCTTCTCTTGGTAGGTGTTTTATTTGTATATTTCCTAATAGGTTTGCTCCAAAAATGTTCAGAGAAAGTCTAGTATAGAGGTGCACACCTTTAAATCCCATCAGTGGCAGGTGGATCTGAGTGTCAGGGTCATCCTTGCCAACATAGAGAGTTCCAGGCCAACCAAGGCTACTTAAGTCCCTTGCTTCCTCTTCCTTCTCTCTCCCTTCCTTTCCTCCTTGTCCCCCTCCTTTTTCCCCTCCCCCTACTTCCTGGCCACCACATTAGGCCTCTGACCATCCGTTCCCTTCTGTGATGGACTGAATCTTCTGAAACCACGAACAAGATAAATCTTCCCTCCACTTAGTTGTTTGTTGGTTGTTTTGTCACCATGACAGCAGGTAAGATGACACAGAGCTGCTCCCCTGCCTCCTGATCCAAACCCTGACTTTCGATGAGGGAACCCAGTTACTCAGTTAAAAGGCTCTTAAAGGCTGGAAATGTAGGCCCTGCTTAAGCAAACAACAAAATAAAGGGCATCCCTGGAATGTCTTGTTACATACACCTGGGCACACAGCTGTGCCATCTCTGCATAGGCCTCTGTGCGGGTATTTAGAACGGCTCCACATGCACTTTCTCTTTCAGAAGCAATTTTATTTCTGATTTGCTTCTTATTCTATTTTATAATACAGTGGTGGGGTTAGAACCCATGACTTTGTGCATGCTAGGCAAGCACTCTGCCACCTGAGCAATATCCCCCTGTTTTCATTCTTAAAAATTAGATCCTTTTCTAATTCTGGAGGTTCACTGAGATGTGTGGAGCTTGGTTCTGACTAATTTCACTGGTGATGTTTCTTTTTATTTACAAGTTCTTTTACAATAAAGTTTTTAATATTAAATCAAAATTAGGTTCTTTAGAAAATGTGGGTTGGTGCATGAATAAAAACCCATGGGAGACACAGCTCTGGCTCCTGATTTGTGGTTCACCTTTGCTCCACAAATCAGTGTACAACACCAACACAGCAGTCCTTCTGTCTTCTAAGTTGTAGGTGGAGAAAACCCTCCTCTTGATGGAAAAAATACCATTTAGGGGATTTAAAACTGCTTTCATTCATATTTTTAAGGCCTTGGAGGATGGGAAAGATGGTTCTCTCCAGTCCCGCTTATCGTTCTATCAGGGCCATGTGCTTTAGCTATTCAATATCTTGTTTTATGTAAGGAAGCTGACTTTTCAGTCAAGATCTCCAAAAGTGGGAGACTGCCACCCTCTAGCTGAGTGAACAGAGGTTGTAAGTCTCTGAAATGAGTTGTTTCCCTTGGGCTATGTTGCTTTCCAGGTTGGAAGCCTGTGACGTGAATGTGAACCGCTGTCGACAGCTATCGGAGGCTCTGGAAAGGAACAGCAGCCTGGTATTTCTCAACCTGTCCACCAACAATCTGACGAATGATGGAGTGAAGTCGCTCTGCAAGAGCTTGAGAAATCCCAACTGTTGCCTAGAGAGACTGTCGTGAGTCAGTTTGTTTATAACTTATGAACTAGATAGGAATATTTGTGGGGTAACATTAGCTGGCATGTTTATCCATCCTGAATGATCTTCAGAGCTTTTCCCGTATTCTTCTCTGATTTCTTCTTTGGTCCTGGGAGTAAACCCAGAACCTTGAATATGCTAAGCATGCAATATCACTAAGCTATATGACCAGATGTCCCCTTCTATGTTTCTATCTCTGCGTGTACTCCCCGCTCCCCCTCTTCCCCCCTCTCGTGTGCATGCCCCCTGCGTGTGCGCGCCGCCTGCATGTGCGCGTGCCCTGCGTGTGCCATCTCTGCCTCTGTCTCTGCTTTTGTTTCTTTGTGTTGCTGTATTTGTGTCTCCTCTCCACTCGTCCCCCTCCTCTCTTCCCCCTCCTCTCTCCCCACCTTCCTCTCTGTCTTTGTGTCTATGTGTTATATTGGAAGGCATTTAATTTAATACTTGTCCTTGCACAGGTACTATGTGCATGAACTATCAATTCATGTGTGTGGATGCGGAGGCCAACCCTGATAGTACCCAAGAGGTTAACTCTGGATATCATTCCTCAGGAGTAATCTGCCTTATTTTTTGAGACAATCTTTAATTGTCCTGGATCTCACCAAATAGGCTAAGCTGGCTGACCAGCACAGGTCCCAGAGATCTACCTGTCTTCACCCTCCTAGAATTGGGTTTATAACCACATTCTACCATACTCAGCTTTTTAGATGGTTCTGATGATCAAAATGGTGATCCTCATGCCTGTGTGGCAAGGACTTACCAACTGAGCTATTGACTCAGCCCAACTTTTATGTTTAACTTGGTTTTTAAATATTTTAAAACTATTTTTTATGTATTCTATCCTTCTCCAGTTTTGTTTCATTCTCTCCTATATCTAGATACAGCAGAATTCACAATTTAAATATCTGTCAAGGTTGATTCTACAGGAAAAGTGACTGGTATAATTATCAGGTAATTTTCTCATTAAACATGGCAAGATGGTTGGAAACTGAATGGTTCCTTTCTCATCTGTTTTCTCCTTCAGCATAGCAAGCTGTGGCTTCACAAAAAATGTTTGTGGCATTCTTTCCTTTGCTCTCACCGAAAGCAGGAGGCTGACACATTTGTGCTTGGCAGACAACCTCTTGGGAGATGAAGGGATAGAACTTCTCAGCGATGCCTTGAAACATCCACAGTGTACTCTCCAGAGCCTTGTGTGAGTGTCTGGCCCCTTCCCAATGCAGCATAGTTTAGAATGTTTGCATATGAATATACATATACACTATTAAAATAAAATCTTTAAGAACACAACTTTTAAATCACTTGAGCATGGTTTGTAGATATTTAGGGCTTTTCGTATCCTAGGAATTGCTTCTTCAAAGACTCCAGCTTCCTCTGGATGTTTTCTTTTATAAATGTTATGTTTGCTGCCAGGTGGTGGTGGCACACACCTTTAATCCCAGCATTTGGGAGGCAGAAGCAGGAGGACTCTGAGCTCAAGGGCAGCCTCATCTATAGAGCAAGTTCCAGGACTGGCTCCATAGGTATTGAGAAACTCTGTCTCAAAAAGCAAAAACAAAAAACATCATATCTGATTATTATCATGAATACTTATATACTAGAAATAATTTTCCTAGTTTGTTGCTCTAGGAAAACTTATGGTAATTTAAGGATTATTATATTTTAAAAATTGTTTTTAAGATACGGTCTTGTGTCACTTGGGCTAGTGTTGAACTTACTATGTAGTCTAGGCTAGTCTTGAATTTGGCGATACTCCTGCTTCAGCCTCCCAAGTGCTGGGATTATAAGCATGTACTACATTAACCCAGCCCAGATGTGTAAATTTTTTGAAAGTCATTCTGCCTCATGAATCCTAAATTTTTAAAAACACAACTAGAAATACCTTTTTGAAAGGTAATTTTGTTGTCTAATAATTTTATTATTAACATTTACATGTGAAATTATTCCAAATTTTTCTGAATTTAACATTTACATATTAACCTTTTCGAAACTTAAGAGTTATAATTATTTCCCCCCATTTATGAGGCATGTTATACCCAAATTATTAATGGTACAATGTCTTTTTTACTGATAAAAATATCCCTAGTAAATGTAAAGAAAGAACACTTAGCTTATTTCTATGACATGACTCATGCCTGCCTCTCTATTCCATGTCTTCTCTTCTGCAAGAGTACTGTATGCACTTTTAGGAAAACAAAGATCACCATTTGATTTATAGTGTGGAAAGCTAAGCCAGGTGCAATCCTAGAACCAGGGAGACTGAGCAGGAAAATTATTGAGTTTCAAACCCGGTGGGCCCTACCATGAGTAGTAGGCCAGTCTGTGCTGCAGAATTGAGACCTTGTTTCAGAAAAGTGGAAACAGACATTGGGATTGGTTCTGAAGAACATGAGTCCAGTTGTAAGGGTTTGATATAGACCTAAGTGACTCACATGGGACAGGCTAGCAGTAAGAGGTCAGATCTGAGGATTGTGGAGCAGATGAGACCGGTGCTGGGCAGTAGAGACAAGTCCATCTTTACTCATTCTGTGCTTCCCTGTAGGTTGAGATGTTGCTTTTTCACTCCGGTTGGTAGTGAGTTCCTCTCCACTGCTCTGCTGAACAACAGGAGTTTGGTACATCTGGACCTGGGAGCAAACAGGCTTGAGGACAGTGGAATAAAGCTTCTGTGTCATGTCCTTCAGCAGCCAACCTGCACTCTTGAAGAGCTGGAGTAGGTTTTCTGGGACCTTCTTGTTGTGTACTGTGAACTAGGAACTGTCTTGGAGGGCAGGTGAGAGATGAGTATCAGAGAAAGGATAGAGCTGATTTTTCTCCCATTCTGTTGGAGATGAGCTAAAGACACCTGTTTGTTTGAAAGCAAAACTGAAACCCACAGTTACTGTGGTCCCCATGATGTAAAGGTCCAGAGGCATCAGACTGAAAAGGAGCTGTTTTAGTTTGGATTATGCCCTAGTAGGTCTGTCTTTTATCAGCTATGTCCACAAAGCTGAAATTTCTCTTTCAAGTTTGTTTTTCAAGAGGTATTTGCTTTTTTAAACTATTGTTTTATTGCATTATATGTATATGAATGTTTTGCCTGCACGAATGAGGGTGTACCATGTGCATGCCTGGTGCCCACAAAAACCAGTAAAAGGTTCTAGATCCCTGGAACAGGAGACAAAGACAGTTGTGAACCTCCATGCAGGTACTGGTAATTGAACCAGGTCATCTGGAAGAGCAGCCTGTGCTCTTAACCACTAAGCCATCTCTCCAGCCCTCAGGTTTATATTTAAACTAATTTTTCTGTTAGGTCAGTATTCAAAGAAACTGGAGGGGGATTTTTAAAAGTTTTTTAGATTATAATATTCATATATTTTTTCTTTTTAATCCTACAATATACTTTTTTAAAAAAAAAGTTATTGTTTCCATACAAAGTAATGGGGTTCTTCTCCAGATGGATGTGTCATTATATTCTGTTTTCATTTGTTTTCTTGCCCGATTGACCCTCCCCAGTGCCCTACCCTAAATATTAAGATGTCAAAATCTTGGTCATTAGCCAGAGGTGCTCTGAGGAAGTGATAGAAAGAAACATTACCTAGGTGGAGCCTGGTTAGAAGAAGCAGGTTACTGGGAGGGCAGTCCTTTCCCCCCTGTACTTTCCGTGCCTTTCCTGTTTCTTA
>LOJH01027768.1:4195-17958 GCA_001685095.1 Ellobius talpinus
CACACACACACACACACACACACACACAGAGAGAGAGAGAGAGAGAGAGCACTTTAGAATGTTCTAGAAAGGAATGAGGAGAAATACTCCAAATCCCAAAATTTAAACTTCCCTACAGAGGGTAGAAAAAGCAAGAGTGGTCTGCCTTCAGAAATGCTTATAGGATCTCCTTCACGTCAGTCCCCTACAGGGCCAGTGCTTGGATGTATAGTCAGCTTGTGGCTACCTTGGAAACCAACAAAGGCAGGGCTCTACTTTTCTTGACAGGGAAAAAGTAGGGGGAGTATTGCCTGCCCTCCCTTCATCCTCAGTTCTTTGGGAGACTCCAGCCCTTGGGGAATGTCCAACCTGGATTTGCTGGAAACATCCATTGTTTCTTCCAGACCAGACAGCATCCCTGTTATGGAGCAGGGCCGTGGTCCTTGCTCCTGGATGACCCCCTCCTTTGTTTATGCCAAGGACACAGAGAAGCTGAGCCAAGATGATACTGTGTCCCCAGCATGTCCCCATCCCTGAGGAGGAATGAGAAGAGTAGCCTGTATGCTTACAAGAAGCTGACTAACCAAGGTACTGGGAACATGATGTCCAGAGCCATCCATGTGCCTACCCAGTGGGTACTTCGTGCTCAAGTCTCTTGTAGGGTTAAGTTGGTCCCTCTACAACCTGCTCAGCCTTGCTGCCCTGAGATGATGAACTTGTCTAACAGCTCCTCCACCCAGTATTCACAGATCTCCAGTCCATGTTTCCAGCTCTGCACTCAGACAGCTCTAGACTATTTAACTACATTACGCCAGCCACTTGGGAAGGGCCCACTCCAGTCCTGGCGACGGTGGAGGGTTGGTGTCTGTGTGTGATGGCTGGTGGTTGTCTGGGAAACATGAGCTGGCTCTGCTGAGCGTCACATGCCTGCCATGGATGGCAATGTGGCTGGACAGTGGGACCTGTGCTAATGGGGAAAAGGGCACCGAGGAAGGAAGGAGCTCGTGACATAACCAGGCACTTAGGAAACTAAAGCTGGTTTCAACCTCTTGGGTTTTATCTTTTTTAAATTTATTATTTTAAGCCTATTAACAAGCTATAATGTTGGCTGCTATTCCCCAAAATAATTAATCATAGACAAACTCAGAATTCCAAAGAGGTTAGGCCAGGCAACCCCACCTAATGGATTAAATACTGTAATTAATATTGCTCCGGTGCCTCCTCTCATTGGACTCTTTAATTACATTCTGCAGACTATTTTCCAGCCTGTGGCAGAGTCACGGTTCCTGCACCCCAGGTTGGTGGCAGTCATATCAATGAGGCCCTCCCAGGGGAGCTCAGGCCTGGCAGGCTTCCACCAGCTCTAGTCCACCGCCAAGAAGACCCTGAGTCCTTTGACAGAGAGATTAGTTCCTGTGGGGTGTAATTGACACTGATGGTTTCACATTGTGGCTTGTGTCTGCAGTGAGAGCTTTCAAAGCTTGTCCTAGTCACACTGCCACAGCCCCACGGTGGTGTTATCTCCTTCCTTGTGTTCTGTCCCCCCACCTGGATTCTTCTCAGCACTTGACTTTCCTCTTGTCATGTTCCTATTCCCCAGGGTGTCTAGGGTAAGATGATGTTGGGTGGGCCACTCTGAGCAGTAGATGCAGAGCAAGCTGGATTCCTCACAGGAGGATCCGTTCAGGTCACCAGGCTATAACCAATCTCCCCTATAGGCTAGGGCACTTGGATCATTACTTAAGCAAGCTGCTTTGTCACTTCCCTGCTTCACTGTAACCTCGATGACAACAGTATTTGGAAGCCTCTTCAGCCAGCGACTTACTCTGACCTTTAATCCTGATCTTTAAGCTCTGTAAGAGTGTGTTCGTTGCATTCTGACACTCCTGAGACCACAGTCTGGCCATGGCCAGTGGGGGCTGCAGCATGGTGGGTAAACTTGCTGAACTTCCTGTAGCTCTTCTGCCCAGAACACCTGCAATCTAACTTACCTTACCATACTGCAGAGAGCAGAGCCCCACACGCAAGTCCCCCACGTATGGCTGCTTACCTGGGTGCCCATATTGCAGGGAAGCCACCATCTGCCTGTCTGTTTCTTTCTCTGTCTCTCTGTCTCTTTGTCTCTGTCTCACTATCTCTGTTTCTGTCTCCCCCCTTTCCCTCTCAAATGCCCAAAGGCCCTGAGGCCTGAGCTCTTGACATGGTAGAATGCATTCAACTTTCCCCTTGGTGTTTTCTTGACATTTCATATTTATCTTAACTGCATGCACCATACTCATTGGACTGAAGACTGAGGGTCTCCTGCCTCAAGAAGTCCCTGAGTCCTTCCTCTCTTAGCTTCTCCTTTACTTTCTCCTTTACATACTAACTAGAGTGTTGAGATCTTTGAGAATTATTTTGTCACCTTTGAACACTTGTCATTGGCACTCGGTGACATATGAAGTTCCTATTGACTATTGCCATGTACCAGAGTTATCGCCTGCTAGGTCCCAAGGCATCCAAAGCAGAATGACCCATGATAATAGCCAGTTGTGTGACTCATGGGTCAAATAAAGTTCTGGTCTGGGGCAGGGGTTCTGCTGATACCAGTCACAAGCCTCTGGGTTCCATACTCATTAGACTCAACAAAAGGCAAACGTACATGTGTGTTTGAGACATGTCTCTCTCAGTGTCTCAGCAGTAGACACACAGGCTTAGACCTCTGTGAGGCTGTGCTTGCAAGGCTTCTTCATCATCATTCCATCTAGCTGAAGGGCCTGCTAGATAGACTCCAGCATCAGATTTTATTCTTACAAGGTCTTGTAATCTGATCTTTGCTTCAGACCTCATTCCACTTTGAGAATCACTCACCAAGTGTGGGCTCTGTAGCTTGAGAATGTTGGAGCGTGTCTCCAAAAGGTGCTATGTGAGAGACTTGACCCTCAGAGTGACAGACTGAGAATTGATGGGACCCTTAGAAGTTGGAGCCTCGTGCAAAATAACCAGGTCACTGGCACACTGCCCTTGGAATGAACTGTGTTTTTCTGGTTAGTTCTCACGGGAAGGCAGATAGAACAACAAACAAACAAACAAAAACAAAAAAGAGAAGAAGGAAACACAAAAGAAGACAGGGTCTTCTCTTTCTGACTTTCTGTCTGTCTCTCTCAGAAGTATCTTCATCTTCCACACATTCCTACCATGTCGTTCTTCACCATGATGTGATGCAGCCAGGGGCCCTCACCAGAGCCTGCACCATGCCCTAATACTTAGAGCTATAAGGTGCCAAGTCTTGGGCATTTATTACAAGAGTAGAAAATGTACAAAGACAGGAAGGCAGGGAACAAAAACCACTTTTTTTCCTAATTCAGCAATGCTCAGTCCCTTTGCATTCTGCTAGCAAACTGAGTAATCCTTTGCTTGGCTTATCATCTTACATCTTATTGTAGGCAATCTACAGAAGCCAGCTGACATCCTCGGGATGTCCTGGAAGTCACCTTCCAAGGTCTTCAGAGTCATCATGCTGGGTCCTCCAGCATGACCCAGCAGTAGCGTGGCTGACTGTTTTGAGTCCACTCCCCATGGTGCTCTTCTTCTGCTTCTGAATTTTCCTTCCTTATGTTTAGGCTTTCCAGAAGTTTCCTCATGAATTCTCCAGCATTCATTTCCTACTGAGTCCTGGGGGTAAAAATTGTTCCTAACTTTTTATGTTCAGCTAGAACTACCGTTCTTTCCTGCATTTGTTTCTGAGCCAGGCACCCATAATTGCATAATAAACACCCGCAAAACACAGTGGCTTAAAACAACCTCCGTGGCTTGCCTTTTCTATTCACACATACTGGGAATGGGCTCATCAGGACACTTGACTTGCTGGCTATCCTGTGTTGCCTCTCTGTCAGCTATGATATTTTGTCTGGAGGCTGAATGACCCAGGACAGCGTCACTGACCAGCCTGCATGGTCATGTGACTCTCATCTCCAAGGCCACATTTCTCATAGGGAGGTGGGATTTTAGCCAAGATAGAGTGATAGGGTTGAGAATGAGGGTGACAAAGGTGGAATGGCAGGCTTTTGTTGATCAGCCGTGGTGAGCTGAAGTTTGGTCATTTTTCCGCTGGTCACGGCAGAGTTTTGATAGATATTTTTCTTCTTTCATGAGTATGTCCTGATCTAGGGCCTTGCTATTTAACAGGTGGTCAGGTTGGTCTGGAAGCTGAATAAGTTGCCCAAACAGTTTTTCTGTTTGGAATTATGGGAAGTCTGATGGACTTTCAGGTGGTTCAGCTGAAAAAACACATGGCAGCTCCAGTGGACAACGAGCCAGGTCAACCTGTCACAGTCTCCAGGGAAACATGTTTTAAATGAGCAACACATCCACAGGCAGAGCCAAAAAGAAACTGACCCACAGGTCAAGGAAGCAAAGGGGACAAACACAATGACGATGGGAATGGCTTCTCACCCCTGTCCAGTCACCTGTCTGCCTGTGGGTCCAACAAAAGAGTCAGCATTTCTGACAAACATGGCTTAAAGTTTCTTCAGATGAACCTGGACAGCTGCTATCATAACCCATGCATCAGATTTAGGGCCCTGGAGCACAGCTGATGGGAGGAAAGGACCTACTGCTTGACTGTGTGGTCAACCCAGGGCAAGCACTGTGACTTTGCTGTGGCAGCTGGTCTGACCTTAGAGCTGTGGGGCACATTTGGTGGCACAGGGGTCTTCCTCTGTAGTGGTCCCCTTTGTGTTCTCTCCTTAGAACTTAGAGATTTGGGATCTACTAGAGGTCATTCGTGTAGCTAGGTAGAACCTCACTAGTTTCTGCTTAGCCCCAGATCTGTAAACACTCTGGCCAAGTGGCCTAGCCCTGGGTTTTCTGGCAGAGCAGTTGAGAAGGTCACAAGGATGGAAGCAGAAGAAAATACACGGCATGCCTTTAAAGGTTATGGGTCCAGGGTTCATTTGCCTATTGATTGTCCCCCTGGCACCCGTCTCTGTTGAGGGGTGGTTAGAGGATCAACAAGAGAGGGCAAGCCCAACATCCATGCTGCTTTCAAGTCTCCACTAGGCACTGTCCCATTGGTGAGTGCAGGCCTGCTGGTCACACCTGGAGTCAGAGAGGGAGGGGCATGTAGGAGTGGGCTCAGAGAGTTCTACTCACCTTGGGGACCATCAGTGGCCTCCAGAGTGCAGCTCCGCACACCATCCATACAATCACCCTTAGTTTCAGATATTTATGACTAAGTGTCCTTTAAATAAATTGTAATGAAAATAAAAACACTTAAACTTCACATTCTCTATCCATAAAGCAATGAGCATCTTCTGTCGAGTGGTGATTCTCTTGCCTATAACCCGAGGCTCTGTTGCAAATTGCTATTTTCTATTATAAATCTGCATTTTCTAGCATGACTATTTCCAGCTTTCTGAGGCCTAATTTCTGCTGCTGTGCTTTGCTTTCATATTTTCAAGTGTGCTAATAATTACTTTCTGCCTTAGACATGCCAACAAGTTTTATGGTTTTGTTCTCAGACTAATCCCACAAGTTAACAAATAGGCACATTCTGATAATATGACTAGGTAGATGTCATTCCACTGGGAGCCACAAGCCCTGTGACAGTGTTTACATCCAAGTCATATGGGCACACCTACTCATCTCTTATGTGCTTAAGACCACGCTGTCCTCTAGGCTGTGAAAAGATCAATGCCTTAGTTCTTTAGACACTTCATTTACCCACCCACCAGTGTGTCCTTCCTATCTTCCCCTCCCCCGCTCTGTTCTCCCCTTGGTATTCCTGGCATCACAAGAACTTGGTGAGGGTGTATCTGTGCCAGAAGCTGTGCTAGGCACTTGGTATAAATGCCTCAAGTCTATGCTCTCAAGGTTTGGGCAGGGGAAAGAGATAGATGATCAAATCAACCAGCTCCAGGAACTGATTCCATATGTGACTGCTCTCTGTGGACAAGCCAGTCTCTGCTTGCCTAAGGGAGGCTATGGGTTATAGCTATGTCCTGAGCTTGGCCCTGGCATCTGATACCATGTACCCAGTGCTGCTTCCAACAACATCCAGGCTTAGAAGGGGCATAGCAAGGAAAGCGTCAGGCTTGGAATGTGTTCTGAAATAATGCTGGGCAATTGTCCCTGCAGTTAAAGGCATAGGGCCAAGCCAATGACTCTGCCGAGCTCCTGGGATGAGTGGAGCTTAGTTCCATTCTGGGTACCAGTTTATCCACAGCAGCCTGAGAAGAGGGCTGCTGACTCTGCTCACATTCCCTGTTTCTCACCCTATTTGGTGTGCATCTGCTTGCTGGGGGATTCTCTTTTCTTTTTTTCTGGAAAACTTTAAGAAGCTCTCCCATTCCAGGGCTTAGGGTCCTAGAGAGAGGGTTTTGTCTTTGTCCTGAGGCTAGTGCTGGTGCCTCTAGACACCAGGGAGAGGGTGCCATTCTGAGTGTGCAGGAGCCTGGGCAGGAATTCAGGTGAGAAGGTTCTACCTCCCCGGAAGTGATACCTGCCCAGCATCCCTAGTGTCTGCAGTCTGCAATGTCAAACCCATGGAAATCCCTGTGTAGAAATGGCTGCCAGACTCTCTTTTCCTCTCCCCATCATCTATGGGTCAGGTCTGGTGGCCTGAGATGTAAATGGCCAGGCTGCATGGCAACCAAAACCTAAGATTTGCTACTGAGTTTGATGTTCGTGAAAGGTGTTGGGTAAGCACCACACTTGTCTCCAATATTAGGCCACTTGTCAAAGTTGCAAAGACCTTTCTTTCAAAGCAGTAAACAAACAAATGGATAGCAAGGGGAAGGGTTCCTTTATTTTAGGAGATAAGATGCATGCTAACATTTAATTCTCATTTTACTCTGGGCATCACTATAAACGTTTTCTGTGGGATGCTCTTTGCTATGTGCATATCTTTGGTCCCACATCAGCAAGCAATTTATAGGCCATTGTTTATTTTTAATATCTGATAAAGGGAGCCTCCAACCAAAGGCATGGAGTTACATTTCAGAAAGGCAACTGTAACCTTCCTTCTTCTGCAGTGAGAAGGAAAAACCCTTTCAGGGCTTGAACTCTGAGCTTCATCCTGACTCTGTCCTGGGAGGTCTATGCTATGGGCCTGGGTCTCTGGAAAAGTAGCAGTTGCTGGGCAGCAGAGGAATAGCATGCATGATCCTGGCCCTCAGATGGGTAAACGTCTCACAGTCCAAGTATGGCAGGGAGGCAGAGAAGTCAGGTGGCCCCCAGGTGAGCAGGGACATCAACATGAAACCGTGCTTGGCAGGAGACAGCACAGTGACCAGAATGACAGATCCTGATCTACACTAGATGGAAAAGGGTCCCAGACAACGAAGGGTGGGGTCAGCATGAACCCACCCGTGTGAGCACAGGAGGATGAGCTTGTCTGCAACAAACACCACAGTGCTGGGTCACAGCACTACCTGTCTGTATGAGGTAGGAGGATGAACCTCTCTGGAGCAGACATCATTGTACTGAGCTGGAGTTGTGTACTTGCCTGTGTGATGTATGAGGGCAGAAGGCAGGGGGATGGATTTGCTTGTCTAGGGTAGCTATGAAGGCTATGTCTAGCACAAGACCCTCAGCATTTCTGGAGGGATCTTCACCAGGGTTGCAAATAGAAGTTTTCCTGTTTCATAGAGTCCGGGCACACAGGGGGTATGTTTAGAGACAGGGGATGTGGAGGGGCCACTCACAGGCACAAGTGCAGCTTCCCTAAACCTCTGTCCTAGAAAGAATTTCCTCCAAGTGTCCTGTAATCGTGGTCAAGTCTCTTCTTGGATGCTGGCCTCCCTCACTGAACTGCCATCATCTTGCACCCAGTGTGCGGACAGTGGATAACTAGATCCTGGGTGTGCATTGCGGTTCCTGCCAGGAACACTGCCCTGACATGGAGGACCAGCCTTCCCTGCAGTCTGGGGGAAAGCCCGGCCTAGCATTTTCTGCAGACTCACCTTTGGGTGACAGTTCCAGCAACAGAAGAGTCCTTGCTTGCACTCCAGTTGGGTGTGGAGTTCTTGCTGGAGTGACCATGCTAACTGGAGGGCCTGTGGGAGCCACCTTCTGTCCCCTGTCCTGGTGGATCCAGGTGGGTGGGAAAGAACGGCCTGCAAGGCATGGGAGGCAGTCATGGGCCAGGATGCCCGAGCTATGAGCAGTGAATCAAGCAGAACCAGATGTTGCTGTCCTTGATGGTTACTTGTCCAAAACACAAAAGCATTTTTGGTGAAGACAAGATGATTTCTTGCAGCATACTTGGTGAGATGGGTTCTCTGGGAGGATGCGATAGTGGCAGGGTGGGGGCGGGGTGGGGAGGAGGGGTGTTGAGCAAATGGTCAGTGAGATGTAAACCAGGAAAGCAGGGATCATGAGCTAACAGCATGCACTCAGGGAACATGAGAAGAGGTACTGACACCTGCGAACTGTGAAGGTCACTGGGCAAAGACCTTCTGTTAGGCAGTGCATCTAGACGAGAAGGAGCTGGGTTGGCTCAGCTGCACAGTTGATATTTTATACCTCTCTGACACCTAGCCCCATTGACTTCTCCTGATCCTGCTGACTCTGGACCAACACTCAAGCAAAAGAGATGTGGGTTTTGTTTTTGTTTTCTTCCTAATGGAAAGATTTCAGTCACAGGAAGGTAACCACACTGCACTGTGCCAACTAGGACTTCCACCCTGGCTTACATTTTATTGTTTTCTTTACTATACCAACACAGGTCTATGACATGGTCCCATCCAGCCACTCTTGCTGCAAGAGATTTTAGGGAGATGTCCGCTGTTTTCCGTGATCCTGACATTCTGTAAAGTCCCCAGTGGGCACTCCCCCAATAAGCTCTTGGGCTCAGTCAGCTACAACTCACAGCAACTTCGACCACCCTGTTCCTCCATGGGACTCCCTCCCCTCTACCTCTCACTAGACAAGGAGAGCATACTGACCAGCCACACCTGCTCCAGGGTCAGGCTGAGCTCTGCCTGAAAAACTAAGCAATAGGACTCACTCCAAGCACTGCTGTGGAGGAATGCCCCCTTGGGGAGTCCTGAGTACCACCATCCCAAGTATTATATGCAGTGACGGAGTTTCATGTGTATGCCTGAAGTTTTCCTTCTACAGGTTACATCATCACACGTGAAGAAAGCAAATTTTGAACTTGGAGGTATACTGATTTGTATTGATTTCTCTATTCATTCACTAACTCATTCATCAATTTCAGTGATTACTTCTTAACTCTATGATAAACATGAACCACTGTTTTTGGTCCTTGGGAAAAATCTGGGACACAAAATAAAGATTTCTGTCTCACGGGGCTTCAGCCTAGCAGGAAAGGCAGACATTGAAGGCAGGGTGTGCTACCGTATACTAGAAAGTGGCAGGCATTCTAGAAAGTGGGCTCTGCAGGAAAGAGGGGGCATCAAGGGTGCAGCAGGACTGTGTGTAGGGTTCTAGGTGGCTCGTGAAAGTGTGGCCTTTTGGCGATGGCTTAGATTTTGCCTTATAGCTCTCTGGGCAGTCTGCTCAGCAGGGGGGAAGGGGTGGTGAATACAAAGGCTAGCACTGCACACCTGCAGAAGAGGGAGGAGCCAGGGAAGGGAGCAGAGGAAGTGGGTTGCAAGAGCACTGAAGTGTGAGCTACAGAGGGACTTACCAGACAGCCATTTAGGCCCTGTGAAATGGGACAAGGCAGGGCTCAGGGCAGAGAAATGCCACAGAATGCATGTCACCACCCAGAACAGACCATGGGAGGGGGAGCAAGGCATGCAGACAAGTCTTAATAGGACAAAGCATGTGGAAGCTACAGATAGCCGAGACCCACCAAGCAAGTGGATTACACACGGTCCTTTTCTTTGTGCCAGCCCACAGGGACATGTGTATGTGCTTTCACTTATCCGCCTTAATACTCGTCTTCTCTGAGGATAAGCTCCTGGCGGAGTCTCATTATAGACACAATTACCTCCACTTGGCATCCCCACTCCCGGTTCCTCAGCAGCTGTTCTTCAAAATGCGTGAGAGCAGATGAAAAGATCTGCAGCTCTTCCACACAGTGGGGATGGCTGTTGCTGCGTAGGTGCCATTTTTAATAGCCAACAAGTTGAACTGGAGGACATATGGAAGGGTCCAGCGATGAATGAACACGGTACGTCTCCTTCGAGTGTGATTCTGAAGGTCCTGTTCTGCTAATGGGGCCTCATAGTTTGTCCCATTGTTGGCCTGAGGCTGTGTTCCATGGTTAGTGACTAATAGTTGTCTTAATTAAATTGCTTGGGAGAGTGGCATAGTAGCTTATTTACTGAGAACCATTGAATGGAGGTCCTGGTTGAATTTATTAGGTTAAGTGTCTGGATGGAGGAACACGGTCCTGATGTGCACAGGCATTGAGGGGTATTGCCCACTGAAGGGGACCACAATGAAAAGGCTCAGTTTTCCCATAAACAGGACATCGGTATCTTAGGAGGCAGGTGTATTGGAATTTGTTCTGGAGCCCTCTGTCACAGCTGTCTGGATGAACTTCCCTGCCTTACAGAGCCTCTTACTCTCCCTGAGACATAGTTTGTAGTATTGGTACAGTTACTGCACAGGTCTTTAATTAGAGGAGGGTACTTTGTATACATTCAGCTGTTGCTGCTGCTACAGCTCTTTATGTGTATGTGTTAATATGTGTGCTTATATGTTTATATATGGGGTGCATGTGCACTTTGTGTATGTGTGTAGAAGCCAGAAGTCAGCCTCAGGTGTTCTTTAAGAATGCTGTCTACATTCCTTTGGGACAAGGTCTCTCATTGGCCTCAAACTTCCTGATTTTGTTAGGTTGGGCCAGTTAGCCCCATACAGGGATCTGCCTATCTCCGAGACCTTCCCGGTGCTGGAATCACAAACATGCGCCACCACACAAAACTTTTTTATGTGGGTTCTGAGGATCAAACTCAGGTCCTCCTGTTTGCATGGCAAGCATTTTACTGACAGAGCCATCTTTCCAGTCCATAACTGCTGCTTTCAAATGATAGATGAATGTTTTCAATCGATAAGTTTCCCATCCAGCAGGAGGACCCAGAGAAAGACTTGCGAGTTGACCACATCTAGCCCTGCCAGCCATGCCATTCCCTGTACCCTTTAATGGCCCAGCCAACCAGACCCTTTCCGTGCTGCAGACATATGTTAGCTGGCTGACTTCTACAGGGTTATATCTCAGATGCTGACTTTTGAATCTTAACTATCTCATGAGAATCTCCCTTATTGGTGTAGAGAAATTCACTCAATTCTGTTCAAGTGCACCTGAATATTCTAGAATTCTCAAACGTCAATTTCTAAATCCCTTGTCTACCAGCACTGCTTTTAAATTTTGGCAGAGCTGGAGAGATGCTTAAGAGTACTTATTTCTCTTGTGGAGGGCCTGGGTTCAATTCCTAGTACCTACATGGTGATTGACAACTGTCTGTAACTCCAGTTCCAGGGAATCCAGGGCACCAGGTATACACGTGAGACACATACATACATACATATAAAACAGTTATACAGAAAATAAATACAAAACTTAATTAAAATTTTTGAGAGAGTATATACCACATGTACAACTTTGTTTTTGTTTGTGGGTCTTTAGGAGACATTGCAAACATGATTTCATTAGGTCCAAAGTGTGCTGTGTCTTTACACATTTAAAAGAGGCCTGTGAAAAAAAAAAGCTCTGCCTCCCAGTCTCACTATCTGTAGGAGACTTCTCTGCTGGTCTGTGCTTCTAGAACAGTCTACACCACTTTCTCTGAGGCTTAAAACCTATGATTTGGTCATATGGTCATGATTGTAATTATTGTAGAAAATAACTTTGTTGGCATAGGGCTTCACAGGAGATGGTTTATGTGTAACTGGCCATGACCACTGCCACTACCTGTTTGACCTGTGCAGATGTAGGCACTGCAAGTGGCTTTGCTGGATCCCTTGATATGGTGAACCTTGCTGGCCTACAGGAAGCTCCCCGTCTTGCTCAGCATCTTCTTTCTCCTTAGTGTGACTGTGGCAGGTCAGGGGACCTGTAGAGCCTCCCGGTGACTTCCTCCCAGTCCGTCATCATCCTTTAGCTTTGAAAAAGAAAGCCTGAGTGGACTCTCTTGTTTATGACAGTCAAGGTCAATTTAGCAGTCTTGGTCCCCTGTCCTCACTGGGGAAATCTGGTAGCCATAGTTTCTCAATGCTCCTTGAAGAAAGGCTATGATGATGCATTTTTCATTCTCCACATTCAGACTTTGGTATCCCTCAAACCTATCAAATAGTAAAGTTATCATTTGTAACAGCTAGGATCCATGAAATTATGGGAACAAATGTAACCAAATAAGCTATGAGGCTTTCCAAATGTATGCTTCAGTCAGCATGGGTCCTGGGTACACAGGTCAGGGCTGATGGGAATGGGAAACTCAACCAAAATAAAAGAGCTTGACGGTCAGTGGCCAAGAATATTTAAGCTGTGAAGGAATTCCCTAAAAGTTTAATGCAGATAAAAATGGAAGATGCTATTCAATATATTGTTGCTAGCTTCATAATTTATGTTTAATGTAACATTAAATGGACTATAAACTAATCTATAAAAAGCAGAGTTAACTAAGGAAATGGCTGAAATGAAAAGAAGTGGAAGAAAAAAAGTCAGGACTGCGAAATGCAAAAGCAAATTGAGCATGTATACATATTTATATCTTATTTATTAAAACATAACTCTTGTGGGGAGTTGTGGAGATGACTTAGCCAGCAAAATGGTGTTACTTAAGTATGAAGACGAGTTCAGACAGACTCCACCCACGTAAAAGCCAAGCATGGCGGTATGCATCTCACCTTCAATCCCCGAGCTGGAGAGGCAGAGACAGCAGAATTCTTGAAGCTTGCTAGTTGAATCTCCAGGTTCAGGGAGACATCCTGTCTTAATAAGGTGGAAAACAATTGAGAAAGACACCTGGCAGTGACCTCTGGCTTCCACATGCCAATATATACATGAGTATGTCCCCCACAATTATATATGTGTAGGTATATGTATATCCCTATATTTATGTAATGGCTTAAACAAGTCATGTCAAAGGGAATTCGGGAGTTAAAAACAGAGTAAGAGTAAAATCAAACAACATGAACAGTGACAACAGCATCTCAGTGCTGCACTATATGAGCTCCCTTCCTCTAAAAGTTCCCCTTGGCCTCCCTCCTAGCTTCTTCTTCCTCTGGTCTCCCCTGCCAGAACATAACCCTCGCCTCCTTCCCATCATAACATGACTCCAGGCTGGAGAAGTTGTGTCAAAGCAGAGTGATCGACACTGCTGACAGCAGAACAAGCCTCTGAAAACCCTTGCGGGGTCTGAATCACTGGCATTAAGCTTGTGTCCCCAACAGTGATTCTACTTAGGAGAGCTGAAGGCACAGGACATTTCCTCTGGGCTGTTTGTGGAGGTGAAACTCACCATCAATTTGCTTCTCCAGTATTAGGGAAGAGAGAGAGAAAGGGTCTTACAAGTCTTGGCTCTGTGAAGCCTTTGCAAAAGCACCTTCCCAGGCTGTGCAGTGCTGTGCCGTGTGGTCAACACATGAGGTAGGGCAGCACCTACCTTGTGTGTAATGTTGTGGGAATATTACAGCCAAGGCTTAACAAATGAGATGCCCAGGAGTAGAGTCTGGTTCACTGGGTAACTGCCCATTTTGGCCATGATTCTCCAGGGTGAGAGGCTTTGTCTGTTGCCTGGGTTTCCTATGCTTATCTTCTGTGGCCTGGTTTCCTCACCTGACCTAGCTGCTCATCACTGTCCAAAATGCCACACTGTGGGGCTAGA
>LOJH01027769.1:0-17039 GCA_001685095.1 Ellobius talpinus
TTTCAGATCCTACCTTTCTACACACCCAACTTTATATTCTCTCTTTCTCCCTCTCAACACTAAAGAACAACACAAAGGCAAAAACTAAAGCAAATAACAATAAATAAATAAAACAAAAATGCTAAAACAAAACAAAAAGTTCACACACACACACACACACACACACACACACACCCCATGGAGTTTATTGTGTATTGGCCAACTACTCCTGGGCATAGGGCCTATATGCCATTGGAGAAAACCAATTTTCCTGTTCCCAGCTGGTATCAACTACAAACAGCTTCTTGGTCAGGTGGGAGGCAGTGCCTACTTCCCCAGGCCTGAGTTCATTTCAGAGACCTACACTCAGGTGAAGCCAGGATTCCTGACTTTGCCAAAGAAACAATTTCAGGACAAGTGGGCTTGAGGCTCAGTTGGAGTTTTCTGAGGGACATTAACATAGATTTCAACAGAAAGGTTAATAGAGAAACTGGGCGGGCATGTTAAAACACACCCGGAAGCGAAGGTGTGGCTTCTCCAGAGGGTCACATGTGTGAATCTGGGCCATCTGAAGGTACATCTCAAAGGTGTATGATTCTGGAACCTTCAAAAGATATGTCTCAAAGGGTGGCTAAGGAACTTGGATGATATAAGGTGGTCCATGCATTGGATGGGATCACAGCTGGGGTAAAACCCCAAGCCACAGGTCGCAGGGAAGTTAAGGTGTTTTTACTGTAAATGAAGTGATCATCACGTTTGTAAGATTCCAGAAAAATTCAGTTTGTGTCTGGGGAAGGGGTAAGGCCATATGCAAGGACCTTTCCGCCCAGACCTGAAGCATGTTTCGCTATTTTAACATTCGTCTTTGGAAAGCTCTGTATGAAATACGTCCAGCAGAGTAGCAGTTCAGCATAAGGCCAGGCGTCCGGTGTAATGGTGCTGTCAGTGCAGACTCAACTGCACAAGTACACACATCGTTCGGGAACACAGTTTGGGAGGGCTCACAGGGTGCCATCTTATCTGACACAAGAGAAAGAGAGGCCTTGGTCACCTGGGGCTTCAACTTCCACTGGGTCGTTTCTCTGGCCCAAGCTGGGACTGGCTGCGTCCTATCTCAAGGTGCCAAAGCAGGAGCCTCCCTGTTTGCCTGCTCCACACCCCTGCTCACAGGAAGTACTCTGGAGGCTGCCCCAAGCGCTTATCTTCTGTCCATCTTTGCCTGGTTGCTAGGAGAGTTACAATCGCCTGTTTTTGCTTCTTTGGAAGTGCTGATAAGATGGAACAGAATAAATCAAATGCAAAATTGCATATTTCCTGGCTTGGAAAGCAGAAACCAAGTATGACCTTGGAAATGCTCCCAGGTTTTTATTTTTCTTTTTCTCCAGATTTTATTTCCCCCACTAGGTGATTTTTCCTTTGTTAAAAAAATTATGGCAAAGTATCTGTAGTATCAACTTTTATATTGTTATCAAGGTGCTGGAAAAGAAAACTAGGGTCCTATGCATACCAGGCAAATGCTCTGTGACTGAGCTATGTCCAACTCTTTACTAAGCAGGTCTTCCCGTGGATGGTTGAGCTGCCCTTCTCACCGTCTATTGCCACATCCTTCATCTTCCCCACTGAAGTGACACACTATTAAATGCTAAAGCCCTTGGTGTCAGGGCTTGCTCCTCCTTCACGTTCCCTCTTCCTTCTCTTTGGTTTCTGAGACAGAGTCCAGGCTGGCTGTAAACTCACTAGTAGCTGAGGATGGCTTTGAATTTCCCATCTTGCCTTACCTTTTGGCTGCTGGTATCTTAGGTGTGAACCACAAAGTGTTGTCCATGCCATGCTGGCTATCACACTCAGTTGCATGCGCTCTCTTCCCGTTAAGTCTGCTCTTCAATCTGTGTGAAGACCATTTCTTGTGTGGCTGTACTGCACAGTGTGTGTGTGCTCATGTGTGTGTGTGTGTGCGCATGTGTGCATGTGTGCATCGTGTGTGTGCGCAGGTCAGAGGAGGACTCCAGCATTCTCCTCTGTTAAGTTCCACCTCACTCTCTTGAGACCAAGTCTCTCACTGAGCCTGGAACTAGGCTGGCAGACAGCAAGCAGCAGCCATCCTCCTGTCTCCACACACCCCAAAGCCGGGTGACCCCTGTGACACGTGCCTGACTTTACCTAGGCTGGAGATTCACACCCAGGTCCTCATACTTGTGCAACAAGCACTCTGCCCACTCAGCCATCTCCCCAAACCCTGAAACATGTCCTTGATGTACTCCGTCTTTTATACTGACTCATCCTAACATCTTTTCTGCCTGAGGGGAGAACTCTGAAAAGATCTTGGGCTCTGCAAATGACAGTGTGTAACAGTGTCTCCACCCTGTGTCCCTAGTTGCCAACTCCCAGAGCCGACGACTCTGGTATTCCCCCCGCCCCCTCTCTTGGACTTATAATGTAGATCCCATAGGAAATGGATTTAGTTGGCCCCTGACTTAGGTGGAGTCGTGCCTGGTACTAGACTCAGACTCTATTTTTTTTTCTGTGTTGACTCCCATCCCCACAAGCACCCACAAGATGATGCATGGATATCTCATTCCCATGTGTGAGCAAGAAAACAGGCACAGAAACCAACTCAACGGCATGGGTCTAAGATCCTGGTCCCCTTGAAAGTGAGGCTGGAGGCCCGCACACACTGACTGCACCTGGCACCATAGACAGGCTGAATGGAGGTGGGTAGGGTACAGAACATGAGACCCAGGAGGGGTATCCATCAGTCAGAGGCTCTCAGGCAGGGATTCAGGCTATGCTTATTGGGTACCACTATCACCTGTATTGCGGGGTTGGGATTCTGATTATGAGTGTACCTATCTCATCAAATCCCAGTGTGTGCCTGAGGGTGTCTTCCCTCCCTCAGAGGGTGGCTGCCTTCTGTACTTTAAAGTTCATTTCCTGGTGAACTGTGTTTTGAGAGTTTAAATTGTGTGAGTGATGTCAGGGGTAGACAGAGGACTGTGAAGGGTGCCGAGCCAGAGCTATTCTGAGGGTCAGTGTAACTCTGGCAGGCCTGGATCTTGCTACGTAAAATAGACTGGCCCCGAACTCAGAGAGATCCACCTAACTCTCATGTTCTGGGGTTGAAAGCACACACTTCCATACCCTGGTCTAGAGATGTAGTCTTTTTTAAAGCTGAGTAATGTTCCCATAGAAGCACAGTGCCTTTTCTTATCCAATCACCCATTCACAGACACTGGTTGGCATCCACCTTTGGGTGGTTATGAGTAATTCGCTCTGCACATGGGTATGCAAATATATCTTTAGACTCCTGCTTTTAGTTAGTTAGTTTGTTTTTCTGTTTACAGTTTGGGACATGGAACCCAGGGCCTTGTGCTGTGTGCGCTCTACCACTGAACTACACCCCCAACATCCTGTTTTTAATTCTTTTGAATATATACCCAAAAGTGGGTTTCTAGCTTGTAGTCATTTATTTCCAGGAAAAAACAAAAAAAGGACAGTCTCTAGCACAGGCTAACTTCCAACTCAATAAGGACGACCCTGAACTTCTGATCCTTCTGTCTCTACCTCCAAAGTTCTGAGATTACAGACGAGGACCACTTTGCTGTATGTCCTGGATGGAACCCAAGACTGAACGCATGCCGGGGAAACCCAGCCTGTTTGTTTTGCCTTCTGGGAGCCAACAGCAGAAGTGGGCTCCCAAAGCCCAAGGTTCCGACCCTCTGCACATCCTGTCCCACACTTGCTGTTTTCTGTTTTGCTGCCCCTGCCCATGCCAGTGGGTGAGAGGTGGTTCTGTTCTGTTTGACTTTCTCCTAGATAACCCATAACTTCCCCTGAAACACACAGCTGCCTCCCCTTGACGGGTCTCTAGCAGATGAGCACACTCACATCTCTGCCAAACCAAAGGTTTGCCGCCCTGGAAAGTTCTTCCTCACCCTTTCCCATCAGTCCATCCCCACCCACCTCCAGGTTTCTGTAACATGGAAGAGAGGTGCCTGTTCTTGCCCTCAATGCCTAAGGAAGGAAGGGGTTTGGTGAACTAACACACCACCACCACCACCACCACTCATGCTGGCTTCCCCAGAGTCTGGGAAGCCGAGGCTCCACATTGGCAAACGTGTTTCTAACATGGTGTTTCTCTGTGCCACACCCCTCCCCCAACCCAGGCCTGCTGTGTTGCTTTTGGGGGACCTAGCACAGGATGCAGTGTCCTCGGCTCCAGGACAGTTGGATGGTATCAGGCCAGGTGCTTCCGGGAGGTTGATCCAGCTGTGCTTGGAGGACTGTTCCCAAGTCCAGCCTGGGCTGCCGAAGCTGGAGCTTCAGTTGCTATTCTCGCCTGTACCCAGTGCCCTGCTCCAACCCTTAGCTACCACAGGGTGGTCCAACCTCAGAATCCTAGTGCAGTTAAGAACATGTCACCCTCTACTGAAGAACCTGGAAAGAAAGCTGCCTTCCCAGGGCCATTTGGTGAGGAATGGGCAGTACCATGAGGTGGTTTCCCCCTCCCCTTGGGCTTGGATACTTTGTAACAGCAGCTTGTGCCAGCACCAGCGCTTTGTGTTTCCACTGTGAGCCCGAGCAGCTCTCTCGGCTAGCACGTGACAGAGGGTGCTGAGCAGACCAGACGACAGAGGAAGACAACGCAGTGTGCAAGCATTTTCAGAAGGGCTGGGGCAGAGAAGCACCTCTTTAGGGTGTGGTTGTCTTCTCTCTTAGGAAAATATACCCATTAGTGAGTGGGGCCTGACTGATGACATAGGGTCAGTGAGGATGCCGCCCAGACAGCACTGCCCACAGTCAGCTAAGAGCCTGATCCAGTCCTGCACCCGTCCTCCTTTGGGCCAAAAGAGAGCCCTGGAGACGGTGTCTCCTGCCACAGCCTGAGGACAACAGGGTCCACTCCAGGCAGTCACCTCCTTAGGCCTCTGGCTCTGAGTCTAGAACTTCAGCGTCTTAGGCAGGCAAAGATTTGTTTCTAGTTCATTTCTTTCCCCTAAAGGTCAATTTCTCTGAACTGGGGTGGCTGCTCCACTTGACTGCTTGACTTAGGATCAGATTAAGTCTGACCCTGAGGGGACATGGGCACCCATCTTGTCACCAAGCTGCACGGTCTCCACAGGTCTCACTGCTGAAGTTGGTCCACACTCTGTGGGCTGAATTTGTGTATTGGCATCCTGCTTCACCCTAGTCTATGCAGCATCCCTAGGAGCTCAGCACCTCCAGCAGGGGCCTAGGTCTGCAGAGGGATGTTCATGACCTCCTTGGAGACGGGGTTTTTCGAGCCAGGGCTGGTTAATTGAGGACAGCCACCAGGAGAAAATGGGTTGACTGCTGGGAGCAGTGAGCTGTTAGGGCTCTGCTTTGACCTTGCTGGTGGTGGTATTGCATGCCTGTGTGTTTAAGCATGTGATTGCAGTTACCACAGATGCCAGAAGAGGGCATCAGATCCCTGGAGCTGGAATTACAGGCAGTTGTGAGTCACCCAGTGTGGGTGAACTGAACTGGGAACTGAACTCTGGTCCTTGGCAAGAGCAGTAAGCACTCTTGTTGCTGAGACGTCTGATCAGTTCTAGTTATCCCACTTGAGAGGTGGAGGCAGAAGGGTCTGGAGTTCAAGGCCCAACCAAGCAGGCTTGTTTATAAGACCGCATTTCAAAAGAGTGAGGAAAACAAAAAACAAAGCACACTTTAAAAAAAACTGTGGTAAAAATAAGCACAAAATGAAAGGTCTTTTCTCTGTTTTGCTTTGTTTTTTTGAGACAGGGTTTCTCCGTGTAGCCCTGGCTGTCCTGGAACTCACTTCGTAGACCAGGCTGGCCTCAAACTCATAGAAATCCACCTGCCTCTACCTCACAAGTGCTGCAATTAAAGGCATGCACTACCACACCCAGCTCCAAGAGGTATTAACTATCTCCCTCCCCTGGCCCGTTCTCCCTTCCTTTTGACGGGTCTCACTCTGTAGCCCAGGCTGGTCTTGAACTTGAACTCAAGATTTTTCTGCTTCAGCCTCCCAAGTGCTGGCAAGTAGGTTTGTGCACTGACCCAGCACTCTTATTATTTTTTTGTTTTGTTTTGTTTTTGGTTTGTGTTTGCTTAATTTGGTTTTGTTTTGTTTTTGAGACAAGGTCTTGATATAGAGCCCTAGCTGGTCTCAAATTCACAGTATAGACCAGGCTGGCCTCAAACTCACAGAGATCTGCCTACCTGTGCCTCCACAGTGCTAGCATTAAAGCAAGGCAGCACCATGCCCCGCGGTCTTAAGCGTTTTTAAGAGTGTAAGTTCATCTGTGAACCAGCAATCCCCAGAGCCCATGGTCCAGTGCTGAGAGTAGGCTTCTCTCAGAGAACGAAAGGAAAGAAAACCCAGCAGTGCTCCCTTTAAGAGCCAACTGCTGGAAGCACTGTCACGGTCACTTGTGTCATTTCTCTCAGCAGCCATCACCTGCCTCCACCATGTCCCAGAGCAGTTTCCCTGAGCCAGGAAGGAAAGGCAATGGCCATCCAGGTATAGGCTGTTCAAAAGCTGATTCTGCTTCTTCAAGTTTCTGAGTCAAGACACAGGTGCTCTAGAATAGTGCTCAGACCCTGTCTCAGAGGAGCACCTGTTGCCGAGGGCTGTCCCCTCCTGGCCTACGGGCAGAGCATCCCCTCCATACCCTCACGTGTGATTCTTACCATGCATGAGCTCTTTGTTTGTTTTGGTTTTGGTTTTTCTTTTTTTTTCTTTCTTTTTTTTTTTGTGTGTGTTTTTGAGACAAGGTTTCTTTGTAGCTTTGGAGCCTGTCCTGGAACTAGCTCATGTAGACCAGGCTGGCCTCTAACTCACAGAGATCTGCCTGCTTCTGCCTCCTGAGTGCTGGGATTAAAGGTGTGTGCCATCACCACCCAGCTTAGTTTTGGTTTTTCAAGACAGGATTCTCTGTGTAGCTTTGGCTGTCTGGAAACTCATTCTGTAGACCAGACTGGGCTTAAACTCAGAGATCCATGTGTCTCTGCCTCCCAAGTGCTAGGGTGAATGTGTGTGCCAGCCACCACTGCTCCGTTTGCTAGACCTGTTTCTTTATGCTTCCCTCTGCTCATATGTGCTGTGCCCTTTGGAGATGTGCACAGCCTCTAACTGGGTTTGATTTTTCTTACTGTGATGAAATGTACGATATAATACAAGTGACCATTCTGAGCATTTTGAGCACAGGTTCTGTGCAGCCAAGTGTAACTGCACCCTATGAGCTAGAGTGATGGGGCCTCTCCATCTCACAGGTCTGGACCCCAGAACACATCCAGCAATTCTCCTTTGCCTTTCCCTCCACCTTCTGGAAGCTACCATCCTGCTTTCAGTTGCTATGACTGGTAGTTTGAATGAAATTCAAATTTCACCCTCTACAGTCTCATAGGGTGAGGCACTATTGGGAGGTATGGCTTTGTTGGAGTGGGTATGGCCTTGTTGGAGGAAATGTGTCACTGTGGGTGCAGGCTTTGAGGTTTCCTATGCTCAGGATACCGCCAAGGGTCTCAGTCAACTTCCTGTTGCCTGTATATGACTCTCAGCTACTTCTCCAGTCCATGTCTGCCTGCATGCCACCATACTCCCCACTGATGTGGGATTCCCCTTTGTATGCCGTGAATATGTTTTATTACCATTGGTTAATAAAGAAGCTACTTTGGCCTATGGCAGGGCAGAATAGAGCTAGCCAGGGAAAACTAAACTGAATGCAGAGAGAAAGAAGGCGGAGTCAGGGAGGTGCCATGTAGCTGCCGAAGGAGAAAGATGCCAGAACCTTACTGGTAAACCACCAGCCTCATTGTGAAATGTAAAATAATAGAAATGGGTTAATTTAAGATATAGGAGTTAGTTAATAAGAACCCTGAGCAAATAGGCCAAACAGTGTTGTAATTATATAGGTTCTGTGTGATTATTGGGATCTGGGCGGCCAGGAAACAAAGTGCAGACTCCGTTTATACCCCACCATGATGATAATGAGCTGAACCTCTGAAAGTGTAAGAGAGTCACCCCCAGTTAAATGCTTTCCTTTGTAAGAGTTGCCATTTACAGGAAATTAGATCATGTATTTTCTTCCATATGTAGAATTTAGAAGAAAAATAAAGAACATGAAAGCAAATAAGAAACCACATGAGATATGAAAAGGGGGTAAGGGAGACAGGTAGTGAAAGGGTAATGAAGCAAGAGTCATTTATTCACTTTAAAAATAATTTTGCTTTTGTTTATTTTGTGTGTGTGTGTGCGCGCAATATTCTTTTCCAACAGCGTGAGCCGCCCAGTGCAGTTGCTGAGAATCAGAATAGTACGCGCTCTTAAACACTGATCCATCTTTCCAGCCACCAATTTATTTTTGAAAGCAGGGTCTAATGTAGCCCCTGCTGTCCTCACACTCACAACATAGCCAAGCATGACCTAGAATTTCTAATCCCCGCGTCCACCTCCCAAGTGCTAGGATTACAGCTGGGCACCACCACACCCGGTTCAGTTTCTTTCTTTTCTTTTCTTTTTTTGGTTTATTTGTTTGTTTGTTTGTTTGTTTGTCTTTTGGTTTTTTGATACAGGGTTTCTCTGTGTAGCTTTGGTCCCTGTCCTGGAACTCTCTCTGTAGACAAGGCTGGCCTCGAACTCACAGAGATCTGCCTGCCTCTGCCTCTCAAGTGCTGGGATTAAAGTCATGCACTGCCACCACCGCCCGATTCCAGCTCATTTTTAATTGTGATCTTTTACTTATCTGGCAGTGTGAAACATGATGCTCTCTGGGGTGCTGGGAAGCAGCAGGTGAAGGCTTTGGGTGGCCAACACCAGCAGGGACCAGAAGCAGCAAGAATTCCCCAAGTGTGAGCTTGGTGATGCACAGCAAATGAGTGACCCAGTTTCCTTCTCCATCGCACTGACAACAAAACCAGACATCATCAGCCATGCCCCTGCCCTACCCCCTGCAGGCCACACCACCTTCCCCTCGTGCCCTCATCCGCCCTGAGCTTCCAAGGGACAGACAGCCCCAGAGACTGTTCCCATTTTAGATGGAGCCATGTGGCAACCCAAAGTGCTGTCTAGACTGCCTGGCACGTGGTGGTGGCACTGTGGCCAGTCCCCAGACTGTGGAGAGAGTGCTGAGGAGCGCAGTGCTCAACACTGGGCTATTACATGTATGTGCCTGTAACCCCGGTTCCTGAGAAACACAGTGAGGACAATTGTGACTTAGAGGCCAGCCTGGCCTGAAAGAAGAAAGAGGAGTGGGGGGGTGGATAATTTTGAGAGCGACCACAGTCATATACAGTAATCACTGGTGCCGTCCTCATCTCTTACTGGCTATTGTTGTTGGTTTCACTGCATTCAATTTCTAAGTTAAACTTTGTCATTACATGAATAAGAAATGGTCTCTTGTAGTTGTTGGGTTTTTTACTATTTATTCTTTTTGGGGGGCCTGCCACCCAGCTCCCCAAATAAATCACACACAGAAGCTTACAATTACTTATGAATGACTGACTTTAGCTTGGCTTGTTTCTTGTCATCTTTTCTTAAATTATCCTGTCCATCTTTTGCCTCTGGGCTTTTATATTTCTCTATTTCTGTTTACCTTTCTTTACTTTCTCCATGGCTTGCTGTGTAGCTGGGTGGCTGGCCCCACACGTGCCCCTCTTGTTGTTCTCTTGCTCTTCCTTTTTCTCCTCCCAGATTTCTCCTTCTATTTATTTTCTGTGCCTGCCAGCCCCACCTATCCTTTCTCCTGCGTTACAGGAGACTGTCGGTCAGCTTTATTCAAGTTTATTAAAGCATCAGGTGTTTTAAACAGGCCAAGTTTCATAGCTTCACAGAGTTAAACAAATGTAACATAACTGAATGCAACAGATCTTTGCATCATTAAACAAATGTACCACAGCATAAACAAATGTACCACATTTTAAAATAATATTCTATGATAGTCTCTATAGGTTCCTATGCCGTCTGAGGCTGCAGCAACCCTGGACTCTTGGGATTCAGAGTAGGGAGTCCTTTGTTCCTTCCTTCCTCCCCATAATAGCAAGAGAAGACAGGGCTAGGCCAAGGCCCTTTTCAGATGCTACCACTCACAACTGAAATCTAAACCCTGCCAAGTCATTTGGTGAAGAACATTCCTGCTTCTTGCATTTACCCCTTCTAATCCATGAGGCAGTAAGCATAGGGAATACTTTAGCAACCTGGGCTCCACTTGGTTGGGGCTATATACATATGCCCTTCTAATAATACATTTGGCAGCCTGCAACCCTTGCCTGCACATACTATGCACATATACCCTGCTGTATAAAGTTGAGAGATATCAAAAGATAGTTTTGGATGGTAATACAAGTTATGATAGGAAGTAAATTAGGTACAAGACTTTGGACTCAGCAAAAATAGGATAGATAATAGAGTATTTTCTCTGAATTTTTCAAATGCAAATGGACTAGACATTGTTGATGTATTTATTGGCTGTATATATTATATATAGCTATTGTACTTATTATATATAGTTTTTTCTTATATTATTTATAGACTTCTTTTTTATTTTAGACAAAAAAAGGGGAAATGTAGTGATATTGTTTGTAATCCAACAAAGCTTGCCTGAAGATCAGAGTACAGAGCTAAGCCACTAGCTAGCCATAGAGGCCAGGCAGAGGTGGCACACACCTTTAATCCCAGCACTCAGAGACAGAGGCAGACGGATCTCTGTGAGTTCAAGGCCACCCTGGGCTATAGGAGACGATCCAGTCTAAAAGAGAAACAGAGTCAGGCAGTTGTGGCTCACACCTTTAAACCCAGCACTTGGGAGGTAGAGACAGGAGTGATGTGGCTGGGCAGAGAGAGGAATATAAGGTGGGAGGAGACAGGAGCTCAGATGCAGTCTGAGGATTCACAGAGACAAGATCGCCCCTTCAGTCTGAGGATTCGGTAGAGGCACTGAAACTATTCAAGCCCCAGGATCACCTAGGATCAGTATTAGTCCACTAGAGGAAGAGAGTCAGGCCCTGAACCAAGTCCCTGTTCAGCTGCAGGAGAACAGAGCTTCTGTGTTGTTTCCCCAGCTCCCCACTGCCCTCCTACCCCAGGCCTTCTCTGTCAGCAGAAAGTTTCCCTCCTCAAATCTAGTCCTCCACCAGCTCACCTGCAGGCCACCCACCCCCCTAATTTATAAGTTAAAGTGACAAATCCCCAGTAGGGCAGTTTTACACAAGTGACCAGGTATTAACCAGGCAGTTCATGCCTGTAATCCCAGAACTCAGGAGGCTGCGGCAAAAAGATTGGCATGAATCCAAAGTTATCTGGGCTACACAGTGAGAACCTATCCCTGAAGAAGAATACAAAGAAAAGAGAAATAGACATAAAGGCTTTTAAGGTCAACCTATAGAGTTATAGCCTGTCTCAACAAGATAAAATAAAGCCATTCATTGTAGTACGTGCCTCTCTATTCCCAGCACTCAGGAACTTGAGGCACAAGGAACAAAACCCCAAGGCCAGCCTAGGCTACAAGACAGGCCCTGTCTCAAATACGTTCTGAGGGTGGGCCATCGTGATAGAATCAGTTGTGGGTAATACCACCAATGTGCTTTTAAGAGATGAAGATACACTCACACAGAGGAAAGACAGCAACAGTCAGACCTCAGGAGCAGCCTCGGGCCTCCAGCCTGCAGAACTGGGCGAAAAGAAATGTGTGTCATTCACACCAGGCAGTCTGTCACACTGCACTTCAGGTTATGGCCATCCTGGAAGCGAATTCCCACCCCAGTCTATCCTCTTTCTCCAGATATGAGCACATGAGTCATTGACCAATCCCATTAGCAGTATGTCACTGTCATGTGAATGTGTAACTCTGTTGCCAAGTGGTCCTGGGCCCTGAGCTCTGCATCCGGTCGTAAATGGGTGTGTTCCTTGTTGAAATGGCACTTGTAGCCCTCTGTTTCCCGGAGTCCTTGGCAACAGCCCAAATTATATTCGAAATAGGAAAAGGCAGCTTGGTTTAAAGACCCGGTCTTCTCGGGCGTCACATTGATTTATGAGAAACTGGCATTAAATAGTTGAATAACAGTGGCCTGCCATTCACCTGTGTGCGGCCGAGACGCTAATAAACCACACATTCATCTCTATTGGGATGACATGAGCCGGCCCCACCCTCCTTCAAAGCAAAGACGTGTCATGTCGTTCCAAATGTCCCTTTGCTAAGTGTATTAAGTGGGTCCAAAAAAATGATCGTGTGTATTATCTTTTCTAAGGAAATTCTTGTATATTATTTTAACTCAAAACATTTTTTATACACAATGACTAATCAGAGATTTAAAAAAATCAAGGCTGCATCTGCCGTCTGCAGCCTTCAGATGTGGCCCTCCCTAACTGCCAGTCGGAGCAGGTGGGGTACACTGTTCCCCTGAATTCAGGCCAGGCAGAAGTAGCTGTTCCCCAGGCTTCAGAAGAAAGCCCTGCTTGAGGTCATTCCTGTTTTGTCTCCCTGGGACTCAAAGATAATTTCTAAGCCTTTCCCCGACTTTGGTTGAAAAGATCGGGATGGGGCTTCACAAGCCAAGCCGTCCAGAACTCCCGAGGAAGCCTTCTACAAGGAATGACCTCATGAGAATAGAACTAATATTTGCTTCCTAATTTCCCAGGGGAAGGCTAATCTTTGGAAGCACAGAGCCTCTGGAGGCCAATAAACTTGAGAGCCCAAGAAGGAGATTGTTCCATTGTTGCCCCTGTGAAACTGGAGTTTGTTTTTCTTGCTATTCTTTTTCCCTTCAGGAAAGCTCTGCCTCGGGAGCCCTTACAGATTACCCTCGCACCCCTGGTTCTGGCTTTCCCCCCATTGTTCCCTCTCCTTCTTAATCGCAGCCATCTCTGTCAAGTTCAATGCCAGCCTTGTTTCATGTGCTCCTTCCCGTTCTGCCCTAAATTCCCACAGGGTTTGTTACCAGCCACACTGGTGAGCTTGAGGCAAGTGTTGGGGTGCTAGCCAGCATTCCATTCACCTTCGAGGAACTGCATGTCTCACCTGTCTGACTGCGGCAGCGGNGGGGTGGGGGGTGCTTGTTACACAGCCTAACCTGATAACAGCCATGGAATCCCAGGCAGGAAGGACAGGCACCTCAGCTCAAGGCAGCTCAGATCCAAGCTGGTGCTGAGCTGGAGCTACAGAGAGCGTCTCACTAGACCAGAAGTGCTAAAGCGTGGGAAAGATTGGGTGCATTTCCAGCAGAGAGGGTGTTGGTGCACGTAGGAGGAAGGGATGGCTCCTGTGATGGCTCCTGCGGTGTGTGTTCCCCAGAAAGCCAGCCTGCAGCGGCTAGAGGCTGTCTGTTGCTGGAGAAGGTAAGAGCAGCCCTCCCCAAACCCCCAGGCCTTTCCGTGCTGGCCTGAGATGGCCTCCCTTCCTGCTTATCAAGGCCAGGAGGATTTCAACTACAAAGCAGAGGATTATGGTTGAGATCGTGCCCAGTTCAGAAACTTAAATCCCAGAAGCAGGATAGAGCAGGTGGCCAGACCCCAATGACAGAAGCCCAGAACTCCACACCAAGCCTGTGCTGCCCACAACCCCTGTGAGCTGAACATGTCTCTGTCCCTCCCCAGACCTGCAGACACCACTCTCTGGTGCTTACAGATTGAGTGGAAGGCAAGTTCCTCAGAATCTCATTTCACACAGAAACTTTTCCTTGTTCCCAGCAATCATGGCTACCAGTCATCTCTCCCTCCCTCTCTCTTCTTATCTGTTGCTGACAAAGGAAAAAAATGTCATTCAAAATAAAATATACACCCTAAAGAGCTAAGGATCTGGGGCAGTAGGGAGCATGTGGGAGCACCAAGAAGTCCCTGGAATAGGGAAATTCATCTCTGACCCCTGCCTGCCCCTTAGTAAAAGAGCAAAGATCTTGTACACTGAACCAGCCAGCTTTTTCTTTTTTTCTCCTTTTTTTTTGAGACAGACTCATCTGGAGATTACTGTCTCACTTGTAGACCAGGCTGGCCTCAAACTCACAGAGATCCATTTGCCTGAAAGCTGGGACTAAAGGCATGAGCCACCACAGTACAACATTATTTGTTTTTAAGGTTTAAAAAATGTATTTTACGTGCATGGATATTTTACCTGCATTAGTCTGTGCACCACGTGTGTTTCTGGTGCCATGGAGGTCAGAAGAGGGCGTCAGATTCACCACCCAGCTTTACTTGCCAGAGTTCCACCCAGGGATCTTGGTGAAACCACAGGTGCGTGCTTCTGAAACCCTGTAGGTGTTCTAAAGAACTAAAAGGTGGGAAGAGTTGGAAAGTCAACCCAGTCAAAGTGTATTCAAACAGAACAGTTTAAAAGAAAATCCCTGAGGAGAAAAGCCATTTGAGATAAGTTTGCATGGCACTCAGCCATATGACAGACAAGCAGCCACCCAGTAGGGGGAGCTTTAGAGAAACCTAGGAAGCTCCAGGAAGACCATTATGCTCAAAACAGACAAAAAAGGAAAAAAGAATAATATTGGGGGATTTTGATCACACTGTGAACCCCAAGTTTGCATTTACGGTAATTAAATAAAATTAGCCTTGGGTCAGGAGGTTGAGTTAGGAATTAGTTGACAGAAAGTAATCACAGAGCATCAGAGGGCATCTGGAAGGGATAGAGAGATGCGCAGGAAGTAGTAGGGCGGAGATTGGAGTAGCATAGCTATTTTTTTTTTGGCAGAGCAGAAGGATAACTCTTTTGGAGACTCCAGCAAAGTTAATTAGTTGCTATTCAACCTCTCTGAGCTAGCAAGTTTTCACCCCAGCCTTTGAATCTTGAGTCTTATTTATAAATAGGACGATAGAGGTTTAGTTAAAGCTACCTTCAGCAGCAGTGGCAGAGCAGGTGCCTGCAGGAACAGAATGCCTGGCAGACTGCAGCCTGAGAGGTGAGGCCCTTGCCAGAGAAGCAGGCTGGTAACTATGGACCTGCAATTGGGTAGTAGATTGAGGCGAAGCCACTGTGCTAAAAATAAAACAGCAGGAAAAGCTGCACCTTTGACTAAAAAGTGTGGGTGGAGCCAATAGAACTTCAAGGTGGTTTCAAAAGACTGTACTGGGGGTAGGGGTGGGGGTCAGGAATTCTGGAAAGAAAAAGTACAATCTTGTCTTATTACAGAGATAATTCTGTTGCCTGGCTTTTAAAACATCACTTAAAGTAAGTCAGCCTTCCTAGGATCCGTCTTTGCACCAAGTGTTTGACAACCAAATTAGATTAAGTCCCTTCAGTTTTTGTTGTTGTTTTTTTGCTTTTTACCATCTTGGAGCATAAGTCCCCACCTTGGCCTACACTGCTGCCTCTCTCTGTCCCTACACCTGGCAGCTTTCCCTTATCAGCATTGTGTTGCTTTCCAGGGTCTTGGTTCCAGGCAGGCTAAAAATATGAAGTGGAAAATTCCAGAAATGCACAGTCATGTTTTATTGATACTGTTCAAATAATGTGTGTTAACCCCACCAGTCAAGAATAAGACCACTACCACAATTTATTTATTTATTTATTGCTGTTATTATTATTATTATTAAAGATTGGCTTTACAATGATTAATTCAGTCATTAGAAGCTCCAGAAAGACAGACTTATGTAACTTCTGTAGCTTCTATTTATCAATAATCACATTTTGGGTATAGTACATATTTTCTGCTCTGGATTAGTGGGCTAATAAATACAAGGATACAGCATCAACCCCACCTTTAGAACTGTGCAGTAAGACACCATCCTGCCTGATTGTGGAGAGAAGTCCAAGACCACACCTTCTTCCCCAAAGCAGCTCCCTTCTAGTGCCTGGCCAGTGCAATGGCATAGAAACCTGATCACTCTAATTCAAGACTGTGTTGATGGGCAATCTCAGATCCTTAGAAGGCTGGGGGCATCCTCTGCTGCCTGTCAGAGACCAACTTCTCCTTCTGCCTAGTCATAGTCTTCCTCTGCCATTCACATGTTGATCCTGAGCATCTTCCAAGGAAAGCTTCTGCTTATAAACCATTGCATGCACCTGCCACCTCTGCTCCACTGCCCACTACCACAATTTAAAGTCAAATTTTTGAAGCAAACTTAAATTAAATACTGACCAGAAGGATGGACTCTGACCAGGTCTGTCTCTGGGTTTCCAGAAAATGGCCACGAGTCACATTTTGCAGGGCCTTAAAAAGGCAAAACCATGGGGCCACCATATTTCTCATCAGATCCAATCAGGGGCAAGCATATATTCTGACATATTTCCTGTGTACCTCTTGCCTACATGCGATCAAGCACAGCTGGTATAGGTGAGTCAAACATAAGACAAACAGAACTCTTACCCTGCAATGGATATTTTTCCTGCTTTATTCTTACATGTGACCATACCTTGAACGGTCCTCTCCAGTCGGCCTCCACTGTGCAGCCACAATTTAACAGACTTACTATTTCTTAGGTCCAACGGGAGCCCCCACTAGTGGCTGTGCTGGTGACAATGGTCCTAAATAGAAGGGCTGTAACTGGGCAAACAGAAGCCTAAATACTGCCTTCCCCGGAATCTTATAAAGTGGTTTATAAGTGGTTTTACCAGGAAAACCTCTGCCTCCCTTACCTACCACAGCAGTTAGCTACCTCAGGCAAGGGCCTCTGGATCCCACTGACTCAGAACAGCCTGCCTCAGTTCAGGGACCCTTGCTGTACTTTCCTATAAATCTATTTGCTGTTCTCTGCCCCTAGAGACAAGACAGTGGGCGCTTGCATGGCCAGTGGAACCTCAGAGGGTTTCACTAACAAAACGGTGAAGGTTCTTAATGAGGTCTGGAGTGGGGCTAACACAGTACAGCTGCTGAGATCTGCGGTAAGAATGAATCTCCCAGTAGGGGGCCTCAGTGCAAGCCAGGTACAGAGCCACAGGTCAATAATCACAGCACTGGGGAAGCAGGGACAGAGGGATCGCTGGTGTTGCACGGACAGCTAGTGCTGGTGCTGCACGGTGCTGGTAGGTTTTTTTGTTTTTTTTTTTCTTTACTTTGGGTGGTCCAACACCCAGCACCCAAATAAATCACATGGAGTCTTATTCTTTCTTTCTTTTTAAAGATTTATTTATTTATTTATT
>LOJH01027770.1:364-17246 GCA_001685095.1 Ellobius talpinus
TATGAACATAGTTGAGCACATGTCCTTGGGGCACAATTGAGCATCCTTTGGATAGGGTGTTATTGCTGCGTCTTGCGGAAGGTTGTTTCCTAATTTTCTGGGAAATTGCCGTACTGACAAGCTTTCTTCATTGGAACCCTTCTGTTTGCATCTTGACCCCTTTGTGTCCTTTCCGGCTGCCATAGTGAAGACTTTCAATCTATTATAACACAAAATGTCTGTGGTTCCAAAAGGACCATGGGAGGGAAATTACTGCAGTTAATGATAGAGGCTGATGCTACTGCTCTAGACTTAATTTGGACTGTCTGTTAATGACGACAAAGGTGTTTCAGCTTTCTAATTATATGGATGCTGTTAAGGTGCAATAATATTAAAAGGGAGCACATGTATGTGTAGAGTGAGTTTAACCATGGAAAACAAAATTGAAGAAAACTTAAGAGGTTGAGGGGAGTATATTAACATTTTAATATAATTAACTTCAGGATGGGCAGATACATACATGCATACATATATACACACATACATACACACATACACACACATATATATACATACATACAAACATACATACATACACACATACATATACATACACACAGCATTCTTCAGGCAGGGCAAATACATAATACATATACACATACATACACATATAAATACATATATACACACACATACATACATTGCCTACATATATACAAACAAACATACACATACACAAGACAGACATACACACAAACATGCAGACAGACATACACACATATATACCTACACACATGTATTACATACATATATATATATACACATACATATATATAGTATATATTTTTACCCTCTTTTAATTAAAATTTAAAAATAAAAATAAAAGACAAATCTGGTAGCACAGAAAATATTACCTGTACTAATATATAATTGCTGTGATAAGGTCCTGGAAAAGGCCATTTTCTTATAATTAATTTCTATGGGTTTATTTCTCATGGGTTTTCATAAATACTTTCTCTAGTGTGGCCACCAACACAGATTTATGCTTACATTAACACTAGAGTTCATATTATTGCTTCTGATGATGGCCTTCCATAAAAACCAGCGGCAGAGCATTGAAAGTGAAGTCAATGGAGCTTAACCCTGGGAGGAGCCCTTGTACAGTAAAGAGAGAGGTTAAGGTGGCTGGCCCGGTCTAGGGAATCTTACAGTCATTGGTTCCAAGGTCACAGAATATGCTAATGGCAGAGTCAGAATTAGCTGCTGTGACTCTCGATTTTTCATCCAGACAGACGGTGCCACACATCTTCCTGCCTTGCTGTGAATAAAGCCAGGTAATTCCTTCAGCTCAACCCACTGCCAGCTTGGATCTTTTCTCCAGATACTGCAGGTATCTATCACATTCAGTCTGCCTTCCACCAAACTACATTTTAAAAATCTGGAACTCAACTTTTCTCTAGAGGCAGGAGAGAGAGGTGTTGAAGGGAAGACCGAAGCACACGCACTTACACTAGTGTGCACACTCACATAATTGTGTGTATCTTAGGTCGACAAGGCCTTGAGGAAATTTAGACATACATCCCAATTTTATACACAAGAGACCAAATGTGAAACATTAGTCATCCGTGATTAATGGAGAGAAATTATAATGTAACTGATGGGAAATTTACAATATGCTTTTAATATAATTAAATGCAATATCTCTATTGGCTCTTAACTCTTGTCTAAGCCTTGTATTGGCTTCTCTCCAGAACTAACACATTTCATCCAGCAATATGAGAACATATTTAAAAAAAAGAGAAATTCTTTCCATCTTCAACTTAATATTCTTCTGACTAAAGAGTAGTCTATGAAATTTAGTTTCTATATTATGAAAGAATTGCTAGATTATTCCAGTAATTTTTTTCATAAAATCAAGGACTATTTTAAATAAAAAAGGACACACAAATTCATTAAGTCTTTTCTCATTTTACATGTTGGGAAACTGAGTCCAGAGAGTAACCTCTGTGGCTAACCACTAACTGATCCTGTGATTTTCTTTTCTTTCATTCAAAACTAAATTTTTGAGCATCTATTATGTTTCCTATCATATGTGTTAAAAAACAAAGCTTTACTTTATGGTATCTCTAATACAGAAATATTCTCTCCTTTGGATGCTGGGTTCAACTTTAATTTTTTAAAAGAAGCAAGTGGCTCCAGCAGTGAAAGACAGTCTGTACATGAAAACCAAGGCCTCCCTTGTAATAGTTCTCAGTCAAGTGTGATGAAGAAATCTCCTTGAACAAGAAATAAGTCTTGCTCTTTTTTCATTGTTGTCTTGATACAGTGATTTAAACCTGTCCTTTGGTCATCAGCTAGTTATTCTTGGGCTTCTTAACTGGTTACTACACAGAAAAGTAGGGCTTGGCTTTGAGTCTGTGTGTAGTATAGTCATTGGTGCTTCTGTCTTACAAAGTAAAAATGGCTAACCGAGAGGATATGGTAGACATGAGTCAGACTGGGGAGCTATCCATTATGAGTGTCGAGGGAGGAGAGCTTTGGAATGAATGGGTGGCTATTTGCACCAAGTTCTGCAGTTGAGATCAAGTAGAACTGGTGTTACAAAGGGCTCAGTAAACTTGTCAATCACTAGTTTATGTGACCAATGGTAATCTTTGGTGAAAGTTTTCAGAGCAGTGCCTAGATGGCTTTTGCAGATCATTCTTGAAAAGGATCTGAGGCAAAAAGAAAAGAGAAGAAATGCCCAATTATAGCTGTGGCTGGGGATGAGGGGTGCACATACTTAATCTCAGAATCCAGGAGGCAGAGGCAGGTAGATCTGAGTTTGATGCTAGTCTAATGTACATAGTGAGTTCCAGGACCTCCAGGGCTAACTGGCAAGCTGGAAATGGTAGCACAAATGCAGGAGGATGATGAATCCAAGGCCAGCCTCACTATCTAGAAAGACCTACCTCAAAACAAGACACAGGAAAAATCAAAACAAAAGGTACCTCCCAAATGTTAAATCAGTTGCAATCTGATGAAGCTTACAAATTTAATCATATTTAATCTATTTCATTATTAAGCTACTATCAGCTCCTTCCTATATTGAAAGGAAGAAAACTCACCTTCCATGTGAAGAGTATGAGGGGACATTGAAGGCAGGGAAAAGGATGTAAGCAGGGGAGAAAGAGAGGTGGAGAAACTGGAACAACATGGCCACTAGAGACCTAAGAAAGGGAATTCCTGCCAGCGTTTCACCAACATCGGAATCATGCAAGTTTCGTTTTCGTATGCTCTGTTTAATTTCTTGGCTGTGATGAAAAATTGATATGTTTAACTTATACAGTCAGCCTTAGCAAGATGATATGCACCTCGTAATTGCACCGTAATTACATTAAAAGGCAGAGGCAATTTTCTCCCGAGTGTGGCCACCCACTCAGAAGACGGGGGTGTAGAAAGCAATCAGGCGCATTTCGTCAACGTCAGGCCAGATTTACAAGGCTCCGTCAAAGTGTAAAACAAGTTCCCAGACCCGAGGTCAACAAGATTTAAATGTCACACATTCTGGGATAACAATAACAGTGACGTTTTAAAGACATCCCCCTGTGACCCATGGCGCTTTTCAGTTTTCCGGGAAGGCAAGCTTGTAATGAGCCCCGTTTCATTCTGTTTATGCAGCGGGCTGCACAATTCATTCCCTTTCCCCCCAAGTCACAGTGGTCCAGAGAAGTAAGAATAGCTGATGTTATTTTTGATTTCCTAGATGGGAAAAGAGAGTCCTGGAAACTCAGTGATTGGCTGACAGCTGCCCCATAGTAAATGGAGAGGGAGCAACAGACGAAGTGCGACCGTGTCGTAGCTGGGAGAGGTGATTTCATGGCAGATTTCTATTCAAAGTGGACCACAGACTTGGGTCAAGGGAAGGTTTCCAAAGTAGGTGGGTGAGATAAGTGTGCAGAAAATTCATAGAGGGTCATATTTGGAAATAACTTTAAAGACTGTTCTCACGCCTCCTTCCCGTTTGCCCTGAGAATGCCAAGACCCAGAGAGTTCCTAGATGGGTAAGTGACTTGTAACCCACTGCCCTTCCTACCTAACTGGAAACCTGATGTCATCACAAGGCGCACATCTGAGAGAACAAGACCAAATGGCAGGTGGAGTGGTTTGGCTCAGTGGTTCACGTCCTTCTACATTCACAGGTGCTGGCAGAGCTAATATGTATAGAAGGGCTGGCTTGGTCTAGATACTGTGTGCCTGATACTACCCAAACTAAATAGAGGGATACCCCAAACTAGGAGGAATTCATTTCAAAATGCAATTGGTGCTACAAATAGGTTTGAGTTACGAAGTCAGGAACTGGAACATATCCTAAATTCTTTCCAAAGATCCTGAAATATTTGAAAAATTTTCTGCAGTATTGATGCAGTTTATCTTGATTTTGGGCTGATCAGTCAAGTATTTTAAATTGCAGATGCTTCCCAGTAATAGATAGCTCTCTTTTGGGAGGTGGGGGTGGTGGTACATTAGGGAATGCAGCTACCTCCGGGCTGATTTATTTCCCTCGGAGCAAGCAGCAAATAGCCTTGCTTATTATTGGTCATAGTTATTGCACTATTCATAGTCTGTTTCCCCGAAAGACTTGTATCTCAATGATGAATGATGGCATATGTATGGAGCAGAGTGAATTTATGACAGGCAGCATTTTCATTTGCTTATAACATGAACAGAAATTAGGGCTGCACCATGTTCAGGCTGTGTTGGGCAGCCGCTATTATGCTCCCAAACTCACCTTTGGAGCGTACTAGTGAGTAGATACATTGTTAACCCATATTCATGTGCAAACTCCACTCTCTGAAGGCAGGATAGGTCTCGTTCAGTTTTAAATCTCTCAGAATCCCATTCATGTTGCATGATACAATGAGCAGCCTGGAAGATGTTCAAATGAACATGATGCTTTTATTGGGATTTTCTTCCCCCATCACAGCGATTAACATGTGCAGAGTGCTGACTGCATGTTGGAACATGTTTTACGTGTATTAACACATCCAAGCCTCAACAAACTTTTGAGGAAAATACCTGAGTTACCACCAAGTGCTTGTAAGGAAATTTAGGTGCAAAGATATGTTACAACTTACAAAATTAAATGATACAGCTAACTAAATTATAGAGTGGTATTGAATTCCAGGCTAATGGTGCTAAGCTGTAAACACTGCAGTCTTAATCATGACACTCTCCTGACCCTTATTTCTCCCAGGCACACATGAATGTGTATGTGTGGTGTGGTGAGGTTGTATTTTTTGTCCAAATTTCTAAGACTTTATGCTATTATAATTTATTTCATTCTTATGCTTTTCACTGAATTTTTATTGTAAATACTAATTTCATTTATTTATTAACCTGTGCTTTATTTTATTCACATGTTTCGTGGTGCATGTTTTTGTGTGTGCAGGTGTATATCTGTATGGAGTGTACTGCATGTGTCTGTCTATAGGTGTATGTGGAGGGCAAGGGACAACCTTGGGTGCCATCCTCAGGAATGCTGTCTACCTCCTTTGTGGCAATATCTCTCCTGCATCAGGAATTCACCAATTAGGCTGGCCGTTGAGCTCCATGGGGTTCTACAGTCTCTGCCTCCCCAGCATGGGAGCCTAAGAATGCTCTACCACACCAGCCAGCCTTATTGGTTCTGTAACTCAAACTCAGGCCATCATGTTTATGTAACAAGCGCTTTATCAGTGGGGCTATCTCCTCATATTTTATCATCACAAATATTAGTTTAAAAAGCTTTTATTCCGCGAATACCTATGGTTGTGCATGTACCATGTTGGATATCTACCATGTATCTCATATCTTCTTTGTATTTTTAAAATGCTATTTATCCACATTAACTAGCTTTTAAAGTTTTACCCTGAGCTCAGGCAAAACTCTCTCCACTTTCCTTTTTCTTTGCTGCATCTAAATAGAATGATATAGGAATCTTTATGTAATTACATTGTGTAGAATGAATTCATAGATTGCTTTCAGTGATACAGCCATTTTCACCGTATTCATTTTGTGATTGTAATCTGTGAGTTGGGAAGTTTGTCTCTCTTCTAGAATCTTCTCTTATTGCTTTAGCATTTTAAAATCTTAATTACAGGGGTCTTTCACTACCTTGGTTAAGTTCATTCCAAGGTTTTACTCTTTAAAGTTCTTATAAATGGTTTTTTTCCTCAAATTTCTTGCTGACTATGTTTTTATGGCTATGAAGGCAGACTACTGATTTCTGTATACTAGCTTTGTATCCTTACACTTTCCTGAAAGTGTTTCGTGGGTCTGAGAATTTCCCAGGGGAGGCTATATGGTCTTTTCTACATAAAATCATACTGTCTACAAATAGGGATAACTCCCTCTCATTTCCTGTTGGTACCTCTCTTATTTCTTTCTCTTGTCTTGTTTCTATAATGTATATTTTGGCACTAGATTAAACTAGAGGTAAGAAAGAGGGCACACTTGTCTTGTTCCTGACTTTCATGGAAATACTTTGCCATTTATTATATTATATTGTTTTACTGTATTCAGCTCTTAACACATTGAGTTATATTCCAACTCTTCTGGAGTTTTTTTTTTTAAGAGGTTTTCTTTTTTATGATGACAGAATGTTGGTGTTTTTTTTTTTTTTGGTAAAGGCTCTTTCTGCATCCACTGATATGATCATGTGATTTCTGGGCTTAAATGTACTAATGTTATTTAGATTTATAGATTTTCATACATTTTACCATTCTTAACATCCCTGGAATAAGGCAATTAGATGAAGGGGATGATCTTAGGAAATGTATTGCTGCATTCAGCTTGCAAATATTTTCTTAGTAATTTCTCTCCTGGTGTAGTGGCACATAACATGCCTTTAATTCCAGCACTCTGGAGGCAGAGAGGCAGGCCGATCTCTGAGCATTTGAGACCAGCTAGGTCTACAGAGTGAGTTCCAGGAGAGCTAGGGCTACGCAGAGAAACTCTGTCTTGTAAAAAACAAAAAGAAACAAAACAACGAAAAAGAATTTCTCATCTATGTTTACCAGGGAGATTAGATATAACTTTCTTTCTTTGTGTGTGTTTATCAAGTTTTGGTATCAGTGTAATCCTGGATTCACAGCATGAGTTTTATAGTATCATTTCTAATTTATTTTGAGATAGATTGGTGGTTTATGTGCTGTAAGGAGCTGAGATTAAAGAAATATACTACCAGGTCTGGTGTGCGCCTTTCCTTTCACTAGTTGAATACTATTTAGCCAAATATACTACTCAAATACCTAAAAGAGAAAAAGCTTATATTGAATAGATATTCACTTGCTCTTGAGAAAATGACCTGAAACCATGTGTGAGTGAACAGACAGGACTGGGGTTGATAAAAATTTATTTGCAAAACCAGACATTGACCAGATTGAGTTTGTCAGCTGCAAGTGTTCTCTTTCAGTGTTTTATCTTTTTCTGTCACTTGATTTGATCTTTGGTCAAACTATTATTGTCCACATCCTATACTGTAGCTTGATTATGATTTGAGTCTTCTAAATCTCCATCATGGCTAAAATCTAGGTCCCAGGGTGCCACCGTGTGAGGTGAACCTGAGGCTAAAGGTCTCAGACATGTTCTGAGAAGGTTCTGGAAGGGTGCGGTAGTTCTCACATCAGGGTTATTGTAAAAGTCTCGGGTTGGCCCTGCTCAGTTGTGTCTTCTTGCCATCTTAAGAAGTTGATGATTCTTGCCACCTGCACCTGTGTTTGCCAGGAAATTATCACCAAAGATTGAGATGGTGCAGATGCCATGGTCTAGAGGCTTCAAAACTGTGCACAAAAATACGTACTTTCTTGTGTTAATAGTTTTATGTTGACTTGACAAAAGTAAAGACATCTGGGAGGTGGGAACCCAGTGGAAAAAAAGTCTCCAGAATGCAGGGCTGTAAGTAAGTCTGTAGGGCATTTTCTTAATCAGCGATTGGTGGGAGAGGGCTCAGCCCATTATGGGCGGTGCCTTCCCTGGGCTGGTTGTCCTGGGTTCTATAAGAAAGCAGGCTGAGCAAGCAAGCCATGAGGAGGAAGCCAGTAAGCAGCACCCCTCCATGGCCTCTGCATCAGCTCCTGCTTCCAGGTTCCAGCTCTGTTTCAAGTTCCTGTTCTGACTTTCTTCAGTCATGGACTACCGATGTGAAAGTGTAAGCCACACGAATCTTTTCCTCCTCAACTTGCTTTTAGTATTCCATCAAAGCAATAGTAACTCTAAGACACTTCTCATAAATGACCCACATGGGCGTTTCACTGTTGTGTTGAGAAGCTGTAAGCATGGTTGCATAAGGAGGACATAAGCCTTGTTTTCCCTTCCCTGTTTCCTTGCGCCCCTTGCAATAGTACGAGGCTCCATCAGCACATGCTCCCTTTCACGTTCTTTTCATTGATAGCATGAAGATGGCTTCTATTTTCCTTCCTTTTCCAGGAACTTGAGGAGTTAAGAAGCCATGTCTCACCTCTAGAAACTAACCCAGGACTTGGCACACAATAGGTGCTGTAAATTTTTGTTCCGTCAGTGGGTGACGATGAAGCCCATGCTGTTAACCACCCCCTTCTATATTCAGAGCTTGTGGGAAGTCATCCTTCCTTCCATTTACCTCTCCTCTTCCTCTCTGGCTTTCAGTCCTTGGGCTTAATAGTGAGAAACGAAGCCCACAATTGTCTAATATTTATGTTATTGAATGGAGCAAATGCCACAGAGATATTTACCCTCAAACACATTTCTTTGCTCTAAATGCTCACCTTGTTTGCAGCTATGTTCTCGTTAGAGCCATAAATCCTGCGATATTGTTTCCTTCAAGCTGTGTGCCAGCCGCCACTCTGGCAGTTAATGGTCACAGCTCAGGCTCTGTAAGCAGGAAGGGGCTATTTCTGATGTTCTGTTACCTCATTACTTACCATCCATAGATCCGGAAAAGCTTTCTTGTGCTCCTCAATATCACAGGTATTAGCAGGTGCATGGATTCCTCCAAGTGGCCAAATACAGCTTTATCATTTGAGGTGGGACGTGGAGAGAGTGAGCGAGCATGAGAGAACCGTGTTTTATTTTCAGGATAAAGAACAAACACAAGCTGTATGGCATCTTGGACCATCAAGAGAGAAGTCTGTGAGAGTTAAGCAGAGCAGCTGAGGTGGACAGAGTCAATTGAGAGCCCTTGCCATTCTGAGAAGCTTCAGTTTCATCTGACAGGAATGCAGAGGCTGAAGAACTCAACTACTCCCAATGGCAAATTCACAATGCTGTGGAATTCCTACGATCTCCCTCCACGGCCGCTGAGTAGTGGGGCAGCACCTTCGAATCCCAGTTTTCATTTAGTTTTTGTTAAAATAACTTCATCTCCCTCTTTATAACTTAAGGAACGTCTCTACAATCCTGACTTTTCTCTCTGAGCTTACAGCTCCAACAAATATTGTTTCGTTTACTGTTTCTAGGGATCTGGGCCTCATAGGCTTCCCAGTGGTATTTGTCAACCTCAGCAGGTTTAGCGATCTGGAAATGGCTGAAAGCATTCTACTTAGATGGCAACTTCCATGTGTCTCTTCCTGCATTGTGTCGTAATGGAAACTGGGCAGGAATTTATGCTCATAAGTTATGGAAGCTGCTTGGGTGGCAACCGCTAATGAGAAGTCTTGCAGGGTGTGAAGACATTAATGTCTTCTGGTCTAAGATGTAGTTTAAGAATTAGCTTAAATAGAATATGCTTGAGGGGAATAAAACAACATACAGGAAAGCCTTGCAGACTCAGACTGGAAATTCACCAGTGGGTATGTGGCCTGACTTCAGTCACATGGATACAACATCTGCCCTGCCCACATCCTTGCCCTGTCTGGTTGCTGATATCAGCTAGAATTGACTTCTCACATGAGACATTATAAAAGGCTTCTAACTGAATTGTCATTGTTCTGTCTTGGGACACCTCACTAGTGTGCCATAAATATTTGTGAACTATGTGAATGAATGAATGAATGAAGGATGACCCATGTGAATGAAAAAGGCCTCTCAGGATAGCAAAGTTAGCATTTGGCCCTAAACCTTTATTTGATGTTTGCTCTTGATACTGTTTCCGGTTTCAGCTATGATCACACGTGAAGTGGATTTCTAACAAAGATGGACACTCCTGCTGGTATTACTTCTGTTTGCCTGTTTGTGACAGTAGCAGTTTGCAGTGTAGACCAGGCTGGCCGGGGACTTGGGTAGTCCTTCCACAGCCTCTGGGGTTCTGGGTCCACAAACGTGTGGTAGGTTTCGGCAATGCTTTACATGCCTTATTTAGAAACACTTGGCTTCGGTTTTGTGGGCACTTTTGTTTGCTCTTGTTGGTCCAGATGCCAATCAGTAAGCAATCACTGCCTTTGACTTTGCATGGGTGAGGCACCTGTATGCATGGTGTCCTGTGCAGCCCTCAGCACACAGAGAAAACATCTTCATTCTCAGCACAGATAACAATTAAGAGACTGGGTCAGTTAGATTTAAAATGCAAATCTTCAAATTATGTTTTCTAATGGCGCTCAGTGTGGTCATTAGGATAAGCAAACACATTAGGCATTGAGAATAGATGCTGAGACAAAATGTAATGCAGGGGGAAAGACACTTCCTCTCCGCCATGTCATTTCAGCTTGCAACCGTGAACACCATGGCTCGCTGTAATTCTCTGCAATAACATTTAATTCTTCAGCTAAACTGCTGGATCAGGCATATTTCAAGCTAATTATCTGGCATTATAAGATTATATTTTGTTTTCTAATGGCTTTTCAGCATCCTCTTTTTTATTAGAACATCAGTGATTTATAGGAATTTTTTCAGTGTAAAAGATAAACAATGATCATTTGTCTGGGTTGTTTGGTCTCGTCGCTGTGTGGAGCTGAAGCTGTGACTTGAGGGGGCCATCTCGAGCCACACTGCTCAAATGCTGTTTTGTACTAATCTGTCTCTCTGTCTCTGTGTCTGTCTCTCCCTCCCCTCCCATTCTTTCTCCCTCTCTCGTTTCTTCCCCCTTAATCCTCTCTCTCTTTTCTGTTACATACATTTTTAGACTAGCAAGCAGTCAATGTAAAGACTAACAAGTCACCTTTCCAAATGAACTTTGGATCTGTGTGTAAGATACTTTTTAATGAAGGTGTAATCAGACAGAGCAAACCCCTGCCTTGTGTCTCAGTCTCAGCTTTCCTTGCTCCCTGGCCACTTCCTTTTTCTTTGTGCTCTTCCTAAAGCTGACTCACCATTCACTTTCAGGAGCAATTCTGATCAGGAAGTTTCTAGCAGTCAATGGATCTTAGATTTCTAGGGCTGGATAATAGCCACTTTTTTTTAACTTTTTTTTTAAAATTTTACAAACCTCCCCCAGTTCCCCTCCTCCCATTCTCCCCACCTTCTCCCCACTCTACTACCCCCCTTCACTCCTCAGAGAGGGTAAGGCCTCCCATGGGGAATCAACAAAGTCTATCACATCACCTTGAGGCAGGACCAAGGCCCTCTCTCCTGTATCTATGTTGAGCAAGGTATTCTTCCATAGGGAATGGGCTCCAAAAAGTCAGTTCTTGATCCATTTGCTCATATTATCGCTCCTCCCTCTCTTTAACTAGACTCCAGGAGCTGGACCCAGTGCTAACTATGGATCTCTGCACCTGCTTCCATCAATTACTGGATGAAGGTTCTATGATGACAATTAGGGTAGTCATCAATCTGATTACAAGGCAAGGCCAGTTCAGGAACCCTCTCCATTATTGCTTAGGGTCTTAGCTGGGGTTATCCTTGTGGATTCCTGGGAATTTCCCTAGAGCCAGGCTTCTTCCTAGCATGAGCTTCACAAAAAGGAAGAGTGGCTAGGATTGCTGATAGTCTTTCCTGTATCAAAGGGAGGAACTATTATCACCATCTTACAGTTTGATAAACAGACTACTTGAAGGCAGTGACAGAGCATCTTCTCTGATGGTCAGATTTCGGACACAGCTGTCACAACAGTAGAACTGTTCTAAGTGAGGAGTCTGGGAGGCGGTTACAGGCTTACCGGCCTTTCCCAAGCATTTCATATTTCCCATATGAGTGGAAAAAGGGGAGAGCCTGCTGAAGATGGGTTGGTCATGGCTGGCTTTCCTGGCCAGTGCCTGACCAGAGAGCCTGTTCCAGCTTGCTTAATGGATGTCACTGATCCAGCAGATGTTTGAACAGAAAGTGTCCCTGAGACAGTCATGGCCCCTTGGGAAGGCTAAGCTCCTTAGAGATCAAAGGGAAAGTCCTTCCAGGCTTCTGAGAGCAGCTACATTCATTTGCAATCTCAGTGGGACAAAGATGTCTTTTGATTGCACACTAATGTGGGGCTGTCAGGAAATTGGTGACCTTCAGCCACAAAAGAAAACCGGGAGGAGGAGGGACCTCCAAGTGACCTTGGTGACAAAAAGCACTTCCTTATGGGGTCAGCAGTAAGCAAACTGTGCCAGCTGACATTTCGTCTGTGAGTCGCTCCTTAAGTATTTGGAGCTGGGGCATCCATCCCACTCCTGTGGAAACCCCCAAGAACTCTCATAAATGCCTGCTTTTCACTTTGCCTTTGTTAAAACAACTAAAATTCCCTTCTCACAATTGTCGGGACATCCCAACAACACAGTCCTTTCTTTCCAGGCTTGCAACTCAAACAAATATTGTTTCATCTATTTTTTATTTAATTTTTAAAAATTTTACATACCAGGCTCAGTTATTTCTTGAGCCTCATACCAGAGTTAACATTTTTCCCCCCACATCAAGGGGCATTTTCTAGAACTACCTGAAGGTGGCAGTATTGTGCATCACTCAGTGATTAGTAAAGGAATCAGGAACCAATTAAACGATTTAAGGAGTAGGTTATAACGGACTCAAAATGAGCAGATTGTATATTGTGGATTGTATATTCTTTGTGCCTAAATATAACTACTCCCCCCCCAGAGACACACACTCCAACATGTATGTAGAGTGTAAAAAGACAAGATGAACCCTAAAATGCCATGTCAACAGAGGGTGATGCTACTATTATCTCAAATAGGCTCAATTCTATATAATTAATACGGTAATACCTTGGGGTCTAGGGGTCATTAAGACAGCTGGCTGGGGAAATTCCAATGATGTCAGTTCACCAGGAATCTTCTCAGAGGAAGGCCATTATTCTCTCCAACTTGACCCTCCAAGAATCTGCAACCCATGTAGCTTAAAATCTGACTCCTCTTTTCCTTTAAGGGACATGAAGCAAGACCGTACAGATCTTTTACATTGATCCATGTTATAAAAACCCTCTGAGTTATCTGAGGTAGAACCAAGCAATGGCACACTACAGTAAAACTAAGTCATCATCAAAATGGGGGAAAAAGCATTACCCATGATACTGATCGGAAAGGGGATTCTAGCCACAGTCAAAATGAACATGTTCCTGTAACCAATTTGCTCATTAGGGCATCCTTGGCAGCGACATCACAATGCCACCTAGGAAGTTGATGAATAATTAATTCAGGCTCTGAGTGGAAATTTCAAGAGACATTGACCAAAGCTGCAAGGCTGAAGCTGAAGGTCAGTTACCACAAACAGGTCAGAGGTGGGAGGAAAGCCCCTGCATGTCAGAGGCAGAGAATATCTACGCCTTCCCAGAAGATCTGAGACAGAGAGCGTTTCCAGACTTCCAGCCGAGTCACTGTCTTAAGGTGTTTGCTTACTGGGGCTTTCCAGATGTTTAGGATTCTGAAGGAGAGGAGCCACACTTGCTCTTTCTGTGTCTGCTGTTAAAATGAGACAGCAGAAATGGCCAGCTGGTTTTGTTTGTTGCAATAACGAGTTGTCCGAATGCTGGGCTTGCATCACTGGCAGACATTGCTGGACTCACTCAAGGATCCTTCCCAGAGGCCAGGGCTAATGCTTTAGGAAAAGTCTCCTGGAAAGAAATGCCATTTACTGGAAACTCCGTGTCAAGAAAGGATATGGTTCTGACTGAGTAGTTTCTGGATAGCAGACATAGTGACAAATATTTTCAATAAATTATCTCATTTAATCTACATAATACCACATGAGGGAGAAATAAGAGTCCTTTTCATGTTATATATAAAAATCTGATTTGTACAGAGGTTCACCTTTCCAAAAGGGGTACAGAGCTGCCATTCAAACTGTGAATTTCCTATGGAAAGGAGGGTTAAATATATTTATGAAACTATTGAGTTGGAGCTTGGAGACTAATGAACCGTTGTGAATTTCTTTTCCCTTTTTTCTTTAGAGATCTATTTATTACTTTATTAAGTGGATGGGTGTTTATCTGCCTACACACCTGTGCACCATGTGTCCACAGAGACCAGAAGAGCATGTTGGGTCCCCTGGAACTGAATTACAGATAGCCATGGACCACCGTATGGGTGCTGGGTTCAAACCTGGGTCCTCTGCAAGAGCAGCCAGTGCTCTAACAGCCAAACTATCCCTCCAGTCCCTCTTTTTTTCTCTGTCAATCTGTGTCTATTAGTAAAAATTAATGGGTTTATTATGATATTCCAATGCATATATGCCACATTTGCCCCCCCTGTATTTATCAAAAGTTCTTCCACTTACTTGTTTTAAGTTAGCAGAGCATGTATCATGTTATTAATTAATTACTGCATAACCTCAGATAAGATCCATCTTATCTGATGCCCACCAGTTTGGAGATCCTGCCCATGGACCAGTAAGTGTGCTGTGGGGCCAGCACTGGTCCACATTATAGGGATAGCTTACTTGTTACTTTACGGGACCACTTGTTTCACTTACTGCCTGCCAGAGGCTTAATTCTCCATCAGTATACCCCTTCACTCAGGACTTCCCTGATCAGTGTCAACCCATTGTTTCTGCCATTACTGGAGACTCCACCCTTCTTGATTGAGTTGAAACACCTCCTTATAGAAAGGACGTAGGAAAAGGGTATATGCACAACCATGGGCCAGAATGTTGAGTGAGAATGCTTTGAAGGGGGGACATTAAGAAATACAAGCCGTCTATTTGACATGTCTCAAAAAAAAGTTCCTGCTGATCTCAAAGACATGCTTCCAGCATAACTTAGTATCCTGCTCTCCCTGGGTGTGTTGTCATCTCTGATGGCCAAGGGTCATCGATGGGTCATACAACCTCTATAGACTCACCTCTGAAATCAAAGCTGGTGCTGTGTAGAAGACAATGTTACTGGTTTCTTTAATTATACCTATTTATAGTAAGTATAGAATTTGGGGACACACTCAAAATCCATAGATACATTTGTCAATCCAGGGCTTTGTCCTTACAGTCCAATTAGTTATCATAAGTATGTGTAAGAACAATATGTGATAGTACAGGTCTGTAATCTCAAAACTCAAGAGACCGAGGCAGGGGGATTTTGAATTGGAGGCCTGTCTCAACAATGAACAAAAGAAAACAAAAGAAAACAAAAGAAAGCCTTCAAAGAGCAAGAAAGGATTGTGGGCTAGACAAAAAAGTTGCTATTGTGAATATACTTGGGGAACAAAGAGTGTAAGCTGGTATTTCTCAGAGTAATACTCACACAGGAAACATGGCAATTCATTGAAGTTCAGGACTCTGAATGACGTTGAATCCGGGACCTGGGCTCTTAGTATGTAGACAGAAATTAAAAGGTGCTAACTCACGATTTAAGTGGACCTGAGCTATAAGAGTGTGATCTTCAGATCAAGAATATGAATATCACTTGAGAGCTTGTTAGAAATATACATTTTTTTTAACCTCTAGCTTAGGCATGTTGAACCAGAAATTGAGCATGGAATCCATCAAGCTGTATTAACAAACCCTTGAAATATGACTCATGATGACGTTTGAGGCTGACTTGCCTCTCAGTGGAATCTTCCACAGGCTTACACCAACACAAGTCAGCTATTGGATCTGAAATAGGTCAATCTGGGGCTGGGGCATCTGCTTCTAATGCTTCCCTGGTGATTCTCTGTTTGCTTGCAGGAGAGCACCAATGTAGAAGGACATAAGAACCGTCTATGACTTTCTGTCTTTGGTTTGAGTACTTACCCCATCACTCTCTAGTTTAAGAGTAAGGGGATTTTAATTAGTAAGAGTCCATTCATGTATACCCTGTGAAAGCTTGCTATATGTGTGTGCATGGATATGCAAACACTCAAAACAGAGCCCAGTTTCTGTCCCAAAGTTTTATTGCTTTATTTTGATTAAATAATAAGCACTTCCTCCTTCACTTTATTATAATGCTTGAAAATTTACTCAAACAATAATTAGTTCAAAAGCAATTATGTGTGGAAATGAATAGGTATGTTATAAGAAGTTTTGGGGATGGGCTGATTAAAAATGTCTTACATTTATTTAGTGTGTGTCTGTGGGTAGATGCAGATGTTTCGTACTGTATGTATAGAGGCCAGAGAACAACTTTGAGAGTCAATTCTGTCTGTCCTTCCACTATGCAGGTGTCGGGAACTGAACGCAGGTGGTCAGGTTTGGCAGTAAGAACCTATACTCCACTGAGCCATCTGTAAGGCCCTCGAGAGCATCCGAGCTTGTACTTCTATTATGACTGTTTAGCATTTTAGCATCTTCTCTTCAAAAGTCATTCATATATTCAAGTGAATTAATCCCAGATCTGAAGGAAAACATTGGCTACCATTCCTTGCAAGAGGTATAGAAACTGACTACCAAGATCAAGCCAATGCCACAATCCAGGGACCCGGAGATATTGTTAGAATCGTACCCTTGTTATAACTTAGTAACTTAAATCAACAGATTGTCTTATAAGTCCATATTTCCAAGAACTAAAGATAGAGTATTGTAAACTCACCATTAGACCCAAGCCTCCTGTCCCTGTAATTGAGGTGGTGGTATATCCTTAGACACCCCTTGGTGTGTGTGTGTGTGTGTGTGTGTGTGTGTGTGTGTGTGT
>LOJH01027772.1:7686-17957 GCA_001685095.1 Ellobius talpinus
TCTTTCCTTTTCCTTCCCCTAGTGGACTGCTCCTTTCACACCACACAGTTCTATCAGGAAGACTCTCTTCCAAGGGGTTTGAAGGCTGTATCAGTGGACACTTAAAACCAACTATTCAACCAACTATTCAACACCCCTAGAAACCTGTGAGTTAAAAAAGAGTGGGCGTTCTTACTGACACTTTTAAAAAAATATGACATTCAAAGGTCTCATATACATAACTTTAGGTAAGGATTTACCTGACCTATAAAGAAAGAGTCATGGTTATACTTCATCACAGCAGCAACACTGAAACAGATTCTAGGATTAACTCCATATTACAGAAGCAGCTCAAAAAAAATATCTCACAGTTGAAGTTCACAAAGCAAGTGAATGCACTCAGTCCCACATCTGCCACTTTAAGACACCATATCAAGGCAAGGACACAATTAAGACTATTTAGCTACCTCATACTTTCTAATGGGAAGTCTCTGACAAACAGCGAGTGAAGGGTGCTGCCACCAGAAGGAGAATAACTATTGCCTCAGAGCAACGTCAAGAATTTCAAGACACAGGAGCGATATCTAAAACGGGCTCCAAGTGCCTGTTTAATTGTGTTTCAGGCAAGCTCACATCAGACCCATATTATAACAAAGCTGCAGGGGTAACCTTCTTCTTTTGGTACTGAGTTCAATCCTACTTCAATGTACAGCCATCCCCAAGGAGAAAATACTTGGTTATGAAGCTCAGCATGTGGACCATGTTCCACTGATTTCAACTTTGCTTTCTCCCTAAACCCTGCTAACTAACCTTGCTAACTAAATACAAAGAGTCACATCTAATCAAAGTCCCAAAGTTAAATCCTTAGGAAAATTGATTTCTGAAGAAAATCATTCTCAAGTAATTATACATGTGTATTAGACAACATTTACATAAAAATATGAATAATGTTATTTAATTTTCCAATTCAGGAAAACAAGCTACTAGCACTGGGATGGTTAAAAAGATATGTTACTCAGGGGAGATGATGATACAATGTTAAATATCTGTAATGAAATATAAAGGCCACCAAAACAAGAACAGATGCCTCAGCAGATGGTGTGCAGTGTGCCTACCCAACATTCCTGCTCCTCATTTTGGAGAGTGATAATGATGATCTCAACTAAAATTCTGTGCTTCCTAAAGCTTTCTCATAATGGTGACCCTGTTTGATCCACCGCAAAGATTACTGAGATATGGAAGACTCTCAAATCTTCTAATATGATATAATTCCCCCTGCTTCTATTTCTTCCTGCTGGGTATATAAATGTGATACCCGAAGATGGCGAGTCCATCCTGATCATGAGGATAAAGTCCAGGTAAGAAGGTTAGAGAATGAATCAAGACAGAGTGTGGGTTCCTTAGGTTCACCTGGCTCTTACCCCAGTCCTGCATGACCTACCTCTGACCCAGATGCAAGAATAAATATGAATCATTGTACTAAACATCATGGCTCAGGGTTCCCTCTGATGAGTGCCCTAACAATACTAGAACCTCGATGTGCTCCAAGTCACAGATACACAGGAACTTCAATAACTGACCATGGCAGAAATGACATTCTCTTTTACGACACTATTTTTTTTTAATCTTAAAAATGAGTCCAGGGGGTGGAGAGGTGGCTCAGAGAGATGGCTGCTCTTCCAGACGTCCTGAGTTCAATTCCCAGCAACCACGTGGTGGCTCACAACCATGTATAATGAGATCTGGTGCCCTCATCTGTCATGCAGGTATACACACATGCAGAACATTAAAAACATAATAAATAAATAAATCTTTTTTAAAAATGTGTCCAGAACCTCAACAACAACAACAAAACCTAGTGGTCTGGCATATTTTCAAATGTAGAAAGTTAATATTGTGCTAACATCAAAATAAAGGGATGGTCCTCACATATCTGTGCACCAACCTATAGTCCATGGATGGACCAACTGGCCAATATCAGGTATATGATGTGCTTTTCTAAGGAATGTTTTACTGGAACTTAATAGCACTGTCATTAGCAGATTGTCTAGGGTTGCTTTGATGAGAGTGAGAGAGCTGAGATGCTGCAACAAAGACAGTGAGCTATATATTAACTGGCCACTTACAGAAAAAAAATGTTGATTTTCAAATACATAACTATTTATGGAAGAAAACCTAGGGCTATTCACACTGAGTAGATAAGTTCTATATATAATCTTCTATTAGTTTAAACATTATTTTGCTCTTATATTTATGCCAAACAGGGAAAAAACTAAGTTTTCAATGTTTCAGTGTCTTCAAAATTATGAACAAAGAAAATGATGCCATGAGCTGGGGAGGTGGGGGGAGAAGACTTCTTAAGGCTGCTCTGATTGGCCACGCACAGTTCGGCATCTGGCAAGTTCTCTAATGTATGAAAATTCAGAATGCCTAAAATGTCCTTAGACTGACAGTAATAAGAAATGAAATAGAGGCCCACTGGAGAAAATCTCACCACGTGACCAGCAGGAATGAGCTCATCTCACCTCTCCTGACGCTGGGTTAGTATATCCATCTTCTGTCTGCCAAACCACACACAATTTGAGTCATTTGAACCCATTTCTGGGAGCATCGCTGACTGGGTACTGGGTTTCTCTCAATGAACCTCCAAATAATCCATGAGGAATTTACCATGTTCACTTGTGCTGCTGTTAATATTATGGAAGATTTCTATGTTTTTGTGTTAGGTATTTTCTTTTGAGGCAGGGTCTTACAATGTACTCCTGGCTGACCTGGAACTTTCTGTGTAGACTGGGCTGGCTTCAAACTTGTAACAGTCCTCCTACTTCTGCTTCCTGAGAGCTGGGAGTGTGTCTGTGCACACTAAGCTTAGTTTGAAAAAATATTTTAAGTGTTACATGACACCTAAGTTTCAAAAATTCTATTATCTAATCTGAGACCTATTTATGTTAGAATCTAAACAGTGAAAATCCTAACCTCACTGCCAAATATAAGCTGGGAAACTATTCCTGCTAGTGCTTGGTCTTCAGAAGCTTTTAAAGCACAATTTAAAATAAAAGATATAGACCTGGAATAATGGTAATAGTTTTTCTTAAGATTTAAGTCCCATTGAAATAAACAGAAACTGGTCTACAGCTCCCTCACTAATTACACCGCATTTTACAGAGACCTTCACCCAAGCCCATGTTATTTCATGGGCTGGGAATGTGACAAGAGCTGGGCTTCTACCGAACCCAGGTTAGAAACCGAGACTGGTACTCAGTCCCTGTGTTCTTAAGTTCAAGGACATGACTGCTTTTCTGCTCGGCTATGACTATGTTTGCACCAAAAAGTCTCTGCTGGGAATTCCTAACAGGAAAGTAATTATCCTTTTCACTATGTCCTTCTAAAGCTCCCTCCTCTGAAGAGAAGCCCAGCAGGTTGGGCTTGCCAAAGAACTGTGTCAATCTGCAAGTCTGTGTCCGAAGTTATGTGCATGTTCTCCGTCCCCAGGGGCCCAGAGACATGCACATGGGCAGCTTACCACACATCCAATTATGGTCAAAAATCACATTTAAGCTCTGCCTCTAAGAGCCAGAGACGCTTTAAATGGGCAGATGGCAGGCCTAGGTTCACGTGACCTTAGCATCAAGGAAGAAGCAAATATAACTAGAAAAGCAACAGCAGAGCTAGGAGTACCTGAGGCAGCCAGATGTGTAAGGAAAAGCATTGAGAGACAGGCACAATCCTGACCACAGCCACTGCGTCAGGGAATAGCAAGGCAACACAGGAGGGGTTCGTTTTCCACAGCAGCCGCACTAGGAATAAGGACCAAGAAGGGGCTGGCTGGTGGCACAGATGGCTTCCAGGTTAGGGAAGCTCAGAATACACCAGCCAGCCACGTGGTACAGATAGGAAGAAAACTCTGGGAAACTGGGGCAAGGTTGGAGTAAGTGGAGTCAGGACAGGAATTTGCAACTCTAAGGTCCAGAACACCCAGCCAGACCTCCTACTGGGCTGGAAATGGCCTCAGGCTGGAGGAGAGTTTGTGTGGAGCCCACTGCTGGCTACTTATTCAAGAGCACTTCCCACAACATTGCCTAGTGGGCATTGTGTCCCAATGTGAGCCAAGGGATGAGGATCAGCAAGGATGGTGGATCTCAAACCTACTTGCTATGTCAATCTGCCTTCCCCAGACAAAGAGAATCAATTGAATGGACAGCTATGGAAAAAGCTACTTTGAGAGACTGACTGACATAATCATAGGTGCTGGGAAGCCCCACACTCCACAGCCTTGGAGCTGAAACTAAGGAGAGCCAATGGCCCGAGACCCAGAAGCAGAATCAAAGAACTGAGAAGCAGCAATGCTGGTGCCCATGGACAGAGAACCACTACAACGGTTCTGGCAGGGTGTGCATGCTTCTCCCATTCTGTCATTCAAATAGACTTGTATTGGATTAGGTCAGTGGTTCTCGACCTTCCTATAGCTGTGATCCTTTAATACAGTTCCTCCTGTGGTGACCCCAATCATAAAATTTTTTATTGCTACTTCTTAACTGTAATATGAATTGTAATGTAAATATCTGTGTTTTCCAATGGTTCTTTTAGGGTTGTGACCCTTAAATTGAGAATCACTGGATTAGACACTGGATTAGCTCACAGTAGGGAGCATGATCAGCACTCATCTGGTTTCTTTTGGGAAATACCCAAAAGACTTTCTCAGAAACCATGCTAACCAGATACCCGGCACCCCTTAGCCCAATCAAGCTGACACAAAAAATAACCATCACCGAGGACTTGCTCCTTAGAAGCTGGCATGGATAGAGTATTAGAAGTCTTTCAGTTGAGTGACCTATGGAGCTGTTCATGTCTATGAACCCCATTTCTCCTGTAACTCTTCTGAGGGATAAATACAGGCCAGTATATCTGATAAATTGGGCATCTGGTGTCAGCTTAGATAGACCTGCTTCTGCTAACTCAATGTCAAATCAAGTCTATAACATATCTTATTGAGGGTACTTGCACATGGTTTAAATGTTAAAATGATATTAGTATGAAATATTTTGGGCAAAGCACTAATGAGATTGATTTTTACTATTTTCCTTTTCGTCTTTTAAAGATGCAGCTAATATAAACCAAAAGGCTTATGTGGCTAAGCTGCACTTTTAGAGAGTACTACCTGAGACTAAGTGTGACCGAGGCACTGCTGTAGCCATTGATCATTTTATGCCAGTATGACCTACTCAGTAGATAGGCGACCAAGATGTAACTTGTAGGAGCTAAAGAGAAACCTGAAAGCAATCTTTCTGAGCAAACAAATAAATTAATTAGTTAATAAATCACACTTAAAGAAAAAGTAAGAGCCACACAAGAAAAGTGTTCTACCCCGCTACATTCTTCCCATCCCATAATTAAAGGAATTCTGTAGCCAGCAGAAGACAGAATGCATAGAGCTTTGACAACCATTTTACCACTATGGGGATGTGAAAGCCAGGGTCATTGATTCTAGTATGGACTTGCAATTAAAATAAGACATTCCACCTCCAAATTTTGTGTTAAGTAAAAAAGTAAATATACCTATTAGTGGTTCTGAAATTACCTATTAGAAGTCTACTTCACGGTTAGAACGTTCACGAGGTCAGAGTAAATTCTTCTATTTGGTATACAAAACACAAAGCCAAATAACAAAGATTCTAACTTGCCAAGAGAATTGCAATAAAAAGCAAATGATTTGTGTTTACGTGAGAGGTGCCAAGATTAATCATCACTGGACTGCTCCATGTGCCTAACTGGCCGCAGCATCTATTCCCAGTCTCACCATAATCATCAATGGACTGTTCTGTGTGCCTCAACCGGTCACAGGATCTATTCCCAATCTCACCATAATCATCAATGGACTGTTCTGTGTGCCTCAACCAGTCACAGCATCTATTCCCAATCTCACCAAGATTAATCATCAATGGACTGCTCCGTGTGCTTAACTGGCCACAGCATCTATTCCCAATCTCACCAACTATTCCTTTTTCCCAAATCAAGAATCTACTCCTGTTAACCAAATTTAACCAAATTTGGTATTCATTTCAGCCAAATAAAAGAGCCTCAGAGTCAAGAGGACTTAGATGGCTTGGAAGATGAAAAGTGCAAATGTCAACCACATGAATGTTGGCAGGGTTCAAGTGTATACATTTCACATGTGCTTTAATCAGTATATATGTGTATATATAATATATATGATTATATATATAATTTTCACAGGATTGGTGGTTACAGAATTGAGTACAAAAATCCTTTCTTCTCATAGGTCATATCATCAGATGGATGTATCACAGAACTCTCTCATACTGTGGGTGTACATAAGCACACAGAATTGCAGTGATGGCTCGAAATACACAATGTGGACGTCCAGCAAACATTCCTCTCATTTTCATAATTAGCAGAGCTGAAGCATGAGAGACACTGTCCACATCCCAGTTTCTCAAGAGGCAGCACATTAATTCTGTGCCGTAGAGCAGTGATTTACACAACACAGAGATCAACAGTGTCTCCTTGTAATAAAGCAAAGCCAAGGAAATCGAATAGTCTGGATTTGAAACACTGCCTACAGGCCACATGTTAAAAGCTCCTAAGAGGATGTGCATGTAAAGTAAAGGATAACCAGGCTACAGTCCACGGCCCCAGAGCGGATAGGTAATGAGGAGGGCCTAACGAGAGGCACGTGGATTCCCCTGGGAAGGGGAAATAGAAGAGATCTCCTGGGTAAACTGAGATAAGGGTGGGTGTGGGAACATGAGGAATCAGGAGAGATGGAGGAGAGTATTGAAAGAGATGTCTTAATGGGGAGGCATTTCAGAGTTAGGCACAATCCTGGTGCCAGGGAAACTCCCAATACGACCCCAGCTAAGACTCCTAGCAATAGTGGAGTGAGTGTCTGAACTGGCTATCTTCTGTAATCAGATTGGTGACTACCCTGTCAATCAGAAAGCTTCATCCAGTAACTGATGGAACAAATGCAGAGATCCACAAGCAAGCACTGTGCTGAGCTCCAGGTATCCTGTTAAATGGAGGGAGAAGGGATTTTCCAAGCAAGGGGTTGGGGGATAGGGTCAAGGTCATCATAAGGGAGCCCACAGAAACAACTAAATTGGACTCATAGGAAAAGCACAGAGTCTGGACTGACAAACAGGGAGTCTGCATGGGGACAATCTAGACCTTCTGCATATGTGTGACAGTTGTGTAGCTTGGTCTGCTTGAGGTACTCCCAGCAGTGGGAGCAAGACTGACACTAACACTTTGGCTGGCTTCTGGAAACCTATTCCCCATTAGTCCGACATCAACTTGATATGTCATGCTTTGTTGATGTCCATGGGAGGTCTGCCCCATTATGAACAAAAACAGGAGGAGTGTATAGAGTGGGGAGGCAAAGGGGAGGTGGGGTGAGGAATCAGGAGGAGAGGATGTGGGGAAACTGAGGTCAGAATGTAAAATAAATGAAAAAATTAATAATAAGACAAAGTTCAGTTCTGAGCCCAAGTGAAAGGTGGCAGAATTCAAAAAGGTGGCGCCCAACAAAGGTCAAAGGGGACAGTGGGATCCCAGCCCTTCATCTTCTTCACTTTTGCTTTTTTGCTTTCCACTCATGAGGTAAGCATGACCCATAAACAATAGGGTCAGCCACTCCCAGACCGAAACCTCTATAAAGTTGTGAGCCAAGATAATCATTTCTCTTCACAAGTGGATTGGCTCAGGTTATCGTGACAGAAAGCTGACTAATACAGAGTTAGCCACAGTGTTTTCGTACAAATTTTATTAGCAGGAACTAGAGGATGCCTTTACAAGCTGCTTCCCATTTTATATAAGTCCATGGCAATGAGTCCAGGCCTGGAAGTAGGAGTGAAAAACCAGTCATGGGTGCCTGGAGCACCCGCCTCCTCAGGACCTCCAGATGTGACTTATCCTAGAGTTGTTTCTAATTAGGCTCTGCAGGATTATTTTGTCTGGGATTTAGAGAACTCAGAAGGCCTATGAATGAACTAATGGGAGTAAAATTACATCTTTGAACCAATCTGGCTTTAAAGTCTAGGACTCTTTGCAACTCAGGGCACGGGCAACAGACCACAATAGTTCGAAAGGAACCTGTGATTCTGTAATCCGCAGAAACCACAGATATGTCAGTGCTACACTATTGCTCCTGTAATGTCGTATAGCACTACTTTGAAATGCTAGGAGCTGAATGAGCTAACTGCTAGACATTAAAGTGTTTAATGCATGAATCTAAATATGCAGAAATATTAATCTATCACAATTTATAACACTTTTGTGGCTGGTTTACAAGATAATTTCCTTAGTAATTCTATTTTTATTTTATGCATTCATAAGTATTATTCTAAGGAGGATCCACAGATTTCTCCAGAAATCAATGACTCCATGGACAAAAATGTCAAACACTCTCTCAGCTCAAAGGAATCAATTCACCTAACAGAGTTCAGATTTGGTCAAACGAATACATCGGATCAGATGGCAAGACAAGGCAGTAGAGTTATTTCACCTTTCTAACTTATGTACTCTCACACAGCAGATACCAAAGTGACGGCTCCTTCAAAGTATGAGGGCAGATGATGGAGAAGACACAAGTTGGAGAAATCAACTGTTCTCAGTGAGCCAGCCTCATAGGAAAATAACAGCAGCCATGGCACCAGACAACTGTTCTAGAACAATTTTACTCCAGACATCTTTTACTCCAGATATACTTGCTGGAAGGATGATACTAAGACCATCACAAGATCGTTAATGAGACACTGTAGGTCAGCTAGAGCCGAGTGTTGAGAGACAAAGAGGATGGTGATCCAGGATTCACAGCTATGTTGTCTCAAGCAATGGCTCCATCTGAAAGTGTTTAACTAGAACAGCTTAATGTCACCATGCATTATGTAATTTTAAAAAGGCTTTTCAACAGCGGCATAATAGTACAGAGAAATGTTTCCTCAGACTAAGTAAAAGGCACAAATTAAATTGCATACACTTACAAATGGATGACTATAATTCTTTATCTGTCCTCATAGTCAAACCTGCTAGTTTCCTGGGGGCTGCCACAACAAATTAGCACAAACTGGCTGGCTTAAAGACAAAATAACAGACACTGATTCTCCTGCAGTTTTGAAGGCCAGACGTCACAAGTCAAAGCAATAACCAAAGCAATAACCAGTCACTCTTTCTACACAGGCGCTGAGGGAGATTCCACTCCCTGCCTTGCCAACTTTTGTCCTTGGAGACAGTTCTTGTCTTGAGGTCACATCAGTGCAATCTCTGTTTCCATCATCACATTGCCTTCCTCTCTTACATGGGTCTCCCTGAAACTCCCTCTGCCTCTCCTTATATAGACAGAGACGACTTACTTAGCACCCCACAAAGAGTGATCATTTCAAAACCCTTAATCTCATGCTTTGTCAGACATGGATTGCAGGCAAAGTTTTACCTAACACAACACTTTTTGTGACTTGAACTTATTATGGTTCTTCCAATTAAGAAATGAAATCTATCCTCTTACCCATGATCTGGACTATCTCTGGGACTTTCATTGGCCCTTACCATGCAGAAGAGGTGGTCTTGTACCCTTGGTCACCTGGCTTGTTTCAAAGGAGTCCACTTCTTGGGGCTGGAGATGTTTCAGCATTTAAGAGCACTTGTTGCTCTTCTAGAGGACCTGGGTTTCATTCCCAGCAGGCACATGGTGATTCATAACCTTTTGTAACTCCACTCCCAGAGGATTCAACACCCTCTTCTGGCTTTCATGGGCACTGTATGCACGTGGTGCATTACATACATATAGGAAAAACATCCATACATATAAAATAAAAATAAGTGAATGAAAAATAGAAGAGCCCCTTTCCTGTCTTGTTGTCTCTGGAAACTATGCCTCTACTACATGAACAGGCCTTGACCACCTTTATTTGAGAGGAAGGTAACCCCACCTTCAATCCCTACCAGTCCTCAGGTGTGAAGGAGGTGGCTGTTCCAAACAGAGCAATGTTCCAACTGACATGCAAATGAGCCAGCTGAGTCAGCTTGGCTTCTGTGCTTCACAACTAGTCAGAACTCGCTCAAATTAATGAAGAACAATAGATTATGTTCAAATACATTCGTAGAAGTACTATCGTTCATTTTCCTCACTGAAGGAACAATAACGACCACTACCGCTTACTGTCAGTTTTGAAGCCCTGCAAGACTGAACACATAGCATTCTACTGATTCAAAATGGAACTTCACCTTGGACACCTGGGATCTCCTCTAGAGTCAAGACTCTTGCCAACCCTAAA
>LOJH01027773.1:361-11600 GCA_001685095.1 Ellobius talpinus
CACTGAGCAATATCTCCAGCCCTTTATTTTTATTCTTTCATGTGTGTGTGTGATAGAGAGAGAGAGAGAGAGTGTGTGTGTGTGCGCACATGTGCACAGGTGTCCATGGATGCCAGAGGCTTCAGATCCCTGGAGCTGGAATTACAGCTTGATGTGGGTGCTAAGAGCCAAACTTACGTCCTCTGCCAGAGCAGTAGGGGATCTTAACCTCTGAGCCATCTTTTTATCCCTGAATATGCCCTTAATTTTTTTTTATGGTTCTGGGGATTGAACTCAGGATGTCATGCTGTATGGTAAATATTCTGTTACTGAGCTACACAGCCAACTCTTGAGAAACTCCATTTATTATTATTATAAAGCAGTACATAATTATTATTATCAGGAAAGAAAGATACAGAGAAGTAAAAAGTATGAACGGCTAGTAATCCAGTCTCATGGTCTGAAGAGCTCATTACCATGGAGGCAGTCTCTGCCTGTGTCCACACAAGTCAGGGGTTGGCAAGAACTTCCTGAAAGGGGCCAAACCATGTGGCACCTGTCATTTTAGTGCAAAAGCAGCCAAGAAACACTCAGAAGCTAGGCTGTTTCTGTGGCTAAACAGGAGGTCCCAGCAGAGGCAGCCTCACTGGGCAGAATGGCTGTCAAGCAGCAGAGGTGGGCGTGAGAAGTGTATGGGAAAGGAGCCGGAATAGACCCGTGCCCCCCACAAAACCTGAGCACCTATTACTGCTGTATCACACCAGGTCATGATCACATGGTCAGACTTTTATAAGGTCTTGGGGCCTCTATGAAGGATATTTAAAAGACCTTGAGGTAGTTTCAATGAGAATGGCCTCCGTAGGCTCACATATTTGAACATTTGGTTCCCAGTTGGTGTAAGTTTTGGGAGGGATTGGGTATGGCCTTGTTGGAGGAGGTGCATCACTGGGGACAGGCTTTCGGGTTTCAAAAGACTTGCACAGCCTTTCCCAGTGAGCTTTCTGCTCCTGCTTGCTGTTTGAGATATAAGCTCTCAGCTGCAGCCATACCCATGCTTTTGCTCCACCATCAAGGACTCGTGGACTCTAACCCTCTTAATTTGCAAGACCAATTAAACAATTGCTTTTCTTTCTTTTCTTCTTTTCTTTCTTTTATCTTTCTTTCCTTTTCCTTTTCTATTTCTTTTTCTTTTTGGTTTTTCGAGACAGGGCTTCTCTGTGTAGCTTTGGAGCCTGTCCTAGAACTCACTTTGTAGACCAGGCTGGCCTCAAACTTCATCTACCTCTGCCTCCCAAGTGCTGGGATCAAAGGCGTGCGCCACCACTGCCTTTTTTTTTTTTAAGACAAGGTCTCATTATACAGTTCTGGCTATCCTGGAACTTACTATGTGGACCAGATTGGCCTTGAATTCACATAGATCTGCCTACATTTGCCTCCCGAGTGCTGGTTCTAAAGACGTGATCTAAAATCAAGGGCTCTTTGATAATCACTTTCTATGTAGACTTCCTAAAAGAACAGCTGACAGAGAAAGCAAAAGAAGGTATCAATACCTATTCAAACAAGAAGAAGAATGGAAAAGGATGCAATGGACAGCAAAAATAAAATAAAATAATGAATAAAACTGGACTTTGATGAAATAAGTGAATTAGCAATGCATATTATCTGCACTTTTTGTGTGTATTCTCACTATTTTCTTTTTTTAATTCTTATTTATATGTGCATTGGTGTTTTGTATGCATGTTTATCTCTATGAGGGTGTTAGCTATCCTGGAAATGGAGTTACAGACAGTTATAATCCTGCTCACTATTTTCAATATGCAAATTTGATTTTTCTTTCCCTCACAATTATTATGACATGAATAAAACAGCTTAAGAATTGGGTTGGAGAGATGGCTCAGTGGCTAAGAGTACTGACTGCTCTTCCAGAGGACCCAGTTTCAATTCCCAGCACCCACATGACAGCTTATAGCTAGCTGTCTGTAACTTCAGCTTCAGGGGATCCAACACCCTCACATAGATAGACATGCAGGAAAAATACTAATCCACATAAAACAAAACTAAATGAGTAAACAACAATCTGCAGGCTAGCCTGGGCTACTGGAGACCTTGCTTTAAAAAAACGAAACAAGAATTCACCTCTTAGCTGGGGAGTGGTGGCACACACCTTTAATCCCAACACTCAGGAGGCAGAGACAGGCAGTTCTCTGTGAGTTCGAGGCCAGCCTGGTATACAGAATGAATTCCAGGATACCCAGGGCTACACCAAGAAACCCTGTCTTGAAAAACGAAACAAACAAACAAAAAACAAATCTAAAAACCCCAACAACCAAAAAAGCATTTCTTTGCAGACTGGTAAAAGTGGCTGCTGCCAAGCTAGGTAAACTGAGTTTGCTCTCTGGGACCCATGTGGTAGAAGAGAACCAACTCCATATGCATGGCAGTGTATACCCTCTCCCGAACCTAACACTTTAAAAAAAGAAAAGAAAAAGGAATATGACTAATAAAGAGTAACAGAGATAAAATTATATTTAAAATTAGTTGGTCTTTTTGCATTTAAACAAGAATGGCCAACAATTTATTAATATTTAATAATTAATACACTCTCTGGGAACAAAATGCCTGATGCTCCCATCTGAGTTCCAAGAAATAAAGTCTCAAGGCCGGAGAGACGGTTCAGCGATTGGAAGCATTTGCTGCTCTTGCAGATTCCAAGCACCCGCATGGTGGCTCACAGCCACATCAGGGACTGGCGCCCTCTTCTGATTTCCAAGGGCACCAGGCATGCTTGTGGTAAACACACATGCATGTAGATAAGACATTCATACACTTGAGTAAACAGATAAATACAATTAAGAAATGGCTTCTAGCCGGGCGGTGGAGGCACGCGCCTTTAATCCCAGCACTTGGGAGGCAGAGGCAGGCAGATCTCTGTGAGTTCAAGGCCAACCTGGTCTACAAGAGCTAGTTCCAGGACAGCCAGGGCGGTTACACAGAGAAACTCTGTTTCAAAAAAAAAAGTCTCAAGAGACTCCAGAGCAAAATAAAGTACATTAAGGGGTTTGAGATGTTTGTTAGCTATTTATTTCAAAATGCCAACTAGAGAAATTTATCTTCAGGGCCAACAAGATGGCTCATGTCAATTTCCAGTTGAGCACTCTGATCTGAGTTCAGTCCCTGGAGCCCACGTGGTGGGAGACGTGACTCTCACAATCATTCTTTGACTTCCATACGTAAGCCCATCCAAATAAATAAGTGTATTGTGTATTAAAAAAGAGAGTTTTTTTTTTAGAGACAGGGTTTCACTGTAGTTTTGGAGCCTGTCCTGGAACTCGCTCTGTACACCAGGCTGGCCTTGAACTCACAGAGATTTGTCTGCCTCTGTCTCCCCAGTGCTGGGATTAAAGGCATGCGCCACCACCACCCGGTAACAAATCTGTTTTTAAATGTATCTTATACATGGGGCCAGGGGTAAAATTTGCCTATTATGCTTGAGACTCTGGACTCAATTTTCATTGCTCCCCTCCACCACCAAAACCCCTCAACATGTACACAAATTCTGTAGCAGCATTATTTACAAATGCTTAAAAGAAGAAGTAACTCCAAATATGTCTGCAAACCAGAGAATAAACAAAATATCAGTCATAAACCTCATAACATGGGGAAATCTTGAAAACGCTACTGAGTGAAAGGAGCCAGCTGTGGACACCCCAGAGGGACACATGATCCCGTTTATACAGAATGTCTAGAGTAGGTGAACTCACCAAATAGATGGTAGATTCATGAGCACTCAGGAAGGGCATGGAAGGTAGTGTGCACCGGCTAAAGAGCCAAAATTGCTTTTTAGGGATGAGTGTGTTCTTAAATGTTTGTGCTGGTGTTTGTACATATATATGAATATACTTAAAAGTTATTCAATTGTATACTTTAAAGGGATGAACTGGGTGGTTAGTGAAATATCTACATCTATTTATCTATCTATCTGTCAATCAATCTATCTATCTTTTATTTTTCAGAACTGGGGAGAAGGGTCTCAAGGGGAAGAGGGACCTCAGGGAAGGAGGGACCCGAGGGGAAGAAACCTGGGTTGGAGGAGAGACCTGAGAAGAGGAGGGTCAAGAAAAAGAGAGTCTCATGAGTGAGAGGAGAGTCCTGAGGGGGAGGTTATTCCTAGAGGAGGATTCTGAGGCAGAGTCCTGAGGGAGAAGGGTCTTCGGGGAGAGTCTTAAAGGGTAGAAGTCTTGAAGACAGGAGGGTCTCTAGAGTCGGGTCCTGGGTCGGGGGTAATATGTGGGAACATGTTTCATGTGGGACGTCTAAGTACTGAGAGAGCAGAGTTAGGAGGGACTGGTTTGCGACCCGAGAACAGGCTTCTAAAAAATGCGTCTCAGGGCAGAGACAGGTCTCGTGACTAGGTTAAAGTTCTGAGATGGTGAAGGAAGTGGGTGGGTGGTGGTGGGAAGTGGGCACTCTGTAGGTTCTCGCCTGTGTGAAAAAAAGGGTGGGGGCGGTGTTCGGTTGCCCCCTGCTGGAGGAAGCATCCACCAGCGTGGGCAGGTGAGGCAGTTGGCACAAAGGTAAGGTTGGAAAGCCAAAGGAAGAACATGAAGTAGCGTGGGGGGGGCAGTGCTGGATGACAGTAACAGCACAGACTTCTTAGCCATTCTATTCTATTGTCTGTCCCATGCTGGCCATTGTTTGTCCTTCCCAGCCTATGCCACTCTGGACATCTGTCACTTTTTTTTTGGCTTCTGTCTCTTTGAAAGCACATCTTGCTTGTGTAGCCCAATCTGGTCTAGCATTTGTGATCTTCTGGCCTCCCTGTCCTTTGTGTTGGGAATAGGTCAGTGCCATTATGCCTAGGCCCTGTGTCTTTTCTTCTGTGTGGAGAGGCTAGATCTGACCTCTGGGAAAAGGGGCCACTATCAGTCCCTGTTTTGGAGTCTTGGACGTGTAGCTTTAGCTCTCATTTTTTTCTCTCTCCTCTGCTACTCCCACAACCCTGTACCCATTTGTCTCTGTCTCCCAGAGATATCCCAGTGCAAGCATCTGAGCAAATCCTGGAGTTCTCAGTAACAAGAGGGCCCTCAGTCTGAACGCTGTCCTGCTCCTATTTCCGTTCCCTATGGCTGAGCTAAGGCCTGTAAGCTCTTGGCAGCTATCTTCCTGGGAAAGCTGTTTTCTTTCTAGTAGTCTTCCTAGTCGACCCCTCCTCCCAGCCAGTACAGTCTATCCTGAGACTCCACTTTTGCATCTAAACCATCGCAGCGGAATTCAGGCCCGCCCTCGGGGTTACAGAATACCGCAAGAAGAGGTGTAAGGTTTATGGCCCAGGAGGTCTTACAGATGGCTGGTACCATTTAGCTCACTATGTGGTCAAATAGAATCTCCAGGTTCCTTTCTCAGTTCCTACTCAGGTCTTTATTTCAGGCCTCCTCTTCCCCACCCTTGTTCTTGAGACAGCATCTTACTGTGCAGTCTTGGCTGGCTTGGCAGTCCCTCTGTAGCTTGAGAGTTTACAGAGATCCTCCTGCCTCTGCCTCCAGAATTCTGGGATTAAAGGTGTGCACTGCTCTTGAAAATTTATTGCAGAGGAAATTGAGTCCCTGCACCCAGCTTCACAGTTACCATTCTTGCCCTCCTTCCCTTCAGCTGAAGACACTTTTTCACTCTGGGCAGTTTCAGTCTCCCCTAGTTCCTTCCAAATGTAAACAAATTCAGGTCATTGTCATCTTGAAAAGAAACTCTGGACTCTTGCCTCTCTCCAGCTACCGCACCGTCTGCCCAGCTACCGCACCGTCTGCCCAGCTACCGCACCGCCCAGCTACCGCACCGTCTACCCAGCTACCGCACCGTCTGCCCTGCTACCGCACCGTCTGCCCTGCTACCGCACTGTCTGCCCAGCTACTACACTGTCTGCCCAGCTACCACACTACCCAGCTACCGCACCGTCTGCCCTGCTATCGCACCGTCTGCCCAGCTACCGCACCGTCTGCCCAGCTACCGCACTGTCTGCCCAGCTACTGCACCCTCTGTGAGGTTAATTTCTGTGGTCAACTTGATAGGATTAAGAAACACCTAGGGCATCCTAAAGGACATGGTGTCTCATATCAGTAACCCTAGCACTTAGGAAGTGGGGGCAGGGTGTCAGAAATTAAACCATCCTCAGCTAGACAGTAAATCTGACACCGGCTTGGAATACACGAGTAACTCTCAATACAACACAAAACAGACAACAAAAGACAACCTAGCTTTCAGTTTGTCTGTGAGGGTCTTTCCAAAGGTTTTTAACTGAGTATATAAACCCTGACTTGACTGCGGGTTGCACTATCCCAGACGGAACCAAAAGGAGAGAGCTAGTTAAGCGTCAGTGTTCTTCTTGCTGTGCAGATACAAGTGACAGACTACTCACACCCTCACCCTGCCATGACAGGCGATGCTCTCATGTAAACGGAACTTGATTGGCCCTTTCCTCAGGTTGATCTTGCCACAGCAACGAGAAAAGTAATGAAATCTCAAAGTCAAGCTTCTCGAGCTAAGATGCCATGGCCATCTGTTCTTTCCATTTTCTTTTTAAAGTGCTTTTTACACTTACATGCGTGTACACACGCATACACTCACACCACAGCATGTATGGAAGTCAAAGGACAACTTGTGGGAGTCAGTTCTCTCCTTTCACAGTGTGGCACCTGGGGATTGAACTCAGGTCATCAGGCTTGGCAGCAAGCCCCCTTTCCCACAGAGGCATCCCACCTCCTGCCATCTTATTTCATGCTCCACCTCATTCTGGTCAGCCTTTCTCAGTGAGGCTGATATCACTTTTATTAAAGCCATGGATACAACGTCACTGTTGAGTAAAGGCTGTGAAATGTTGAGCACTTTCCTTGCTCAACTGCTGGACAAGCCTTTACCTTGCTGGTGCCGTTTCCTTTGCAATTGTCTCTTGGCCTCCAAGATATTAAACGTTTGACATTTCCTTTGCGCCTTGGGATGCTCCTCTGCCAACTTCTCTTTCTACCTGTTCTTACTCGGCACTTGCCACTCAGCCTCTTCCCACTGCGCACTCTCCCCACCAGGTGCTTTTCGTTTGTTTGTTTTTTTGAAGCAGGGTTTCTCTGTAGCTTTGGAGCCTGTCCTGGAACTCGCTCTGTAGACAAGGCTGACCTCGAACTCACAGATATCCGCCTGCCTCTGCCTCCTGAGTGCTGGGATTAAAGGGGTGCACCACCACCGCCAGGCCTCCTAGATGTTCTTAACCTCATGGCTTCAATTATCAATGACTTTCAAATCTTTTTCTATGTAGCCCTGACCTCCTCCTCTGAGATTCGGGAATCATGTCGCTACTCTCTCCAGAGCCCTCTCTGTGGCTACCTTACAGTTTATCCAAATTTCAACTCTTTGCCTGTTTTCTTTATCCAGGCTCACCTCTAACATTTGCAGGGCTGTGGGCAGGAGCACAAATGGAAGCCCACACACTTTGTGTCAGAGAGGCTGAAAACTATTATCCAAGCCAACTCTTAGGTAATACTGTTCTTTCTCACTCTGACAAACCTTTGTAATGACCCAGAATAGTAAATTTAAATTTAGGATTATTGTACTTGCTGGAGTTCTGGCCTGGGATGTGGTCCCCATGGTAGAACTGATGACCCCTTGGTCCGAGCCCCATCCATCCAACACCCATTCTTTCACCATCTGGCCTTGGTTCTGCACTGCAGTGGGCCTGGGATACACGATTTTGAGTACCTACAGCCAATGTGTTCAAGATCTGTTCATCTCTCCCCAGCTATCTTTCCTTCTGTGTTCCTCCTGAATTCGGTTGTACCAGAGCCCTGGACCAGAGCTTAAAGGAACAAGGTAGTCCTAGGAAGAGAAATTAAAGCTTGCGTTCATGAGCGCAAATTAAGAACCTGACCTCATGGAGGAGGCCATTCACAGAGTTAGGTCGTAGAATCCAGGTGCGGTAGCCCAGTCCTGTTATCCCAGTACTGGGAGGCAGAAGCAGGGGATCAGGAACTCAAAGTTAGCCTGTTCTACACGAAACTCTCTACCCAAAGCCAAGAATTAAAATAGGAAAAGAAATAGGTTGTTATCACAAGCAAGGAGAGAGGGCAGTGAGCAGAGTCACTGAGGTCACTAAAGGATCCTCCTTGACTGGGCCTGATGATGGCAAACTGTACAGGAAGTGGCACCGTCAGCCAGCCACTGAGTCCCTTCAGTCAGACATACTCTGGGTGCTCCATTATCAACTCCTTATTTTATTTATCTTTGCTTTTTTTCAAGATAGGGTTTCTCCTGTGTAACAGTCCTGGCTGTCCTGGAACTCACTCTGTAGATCAGGCTGGCCTTGAACTCAGAGATGTGCCTGTCTCCCGAGTGCTGGGATTAAAGGAGTGAGCCACCACTGCCTGACTACTTATCACCTCTTACGTTTGACAGTTAGGATTTCCTTTTCTTACTAAACTTGATGGATTCCTGTCCACTTGCAGTTCATCCTGTGGTTTCCCATCTGAGCGCCTGAAAGCTTCTTCGTAACCCATCTCCCGGCCTCCCTCGTGCTTTCCCCTGAAGTTGTTCTGGGCACAGCTATGGTTACTTCCTGTTTCTGCTCATTGCTTTTGGGAACAAGTCCTTAGCATGTCATTTACTATCCCCAGTTGGTTGTGATCTGACCCTTACTGAACTCTCTAGCTGACTGTTCACTTCTCACTGGCCCCTAGCAAGAGCATCCACAAACAGTGCCACACACACATGAACAACATACACAATCAGGGATGTAGCATAAATGCAAACTCCCACACCACACACGTTCATGCGTGACACAGCAACTCACATATTCTAACAGTCATTTGGAAATAACTACTCACACACAACATACCCTCAAAGCATACGTGCTCCATACTTTCTCACATGCCTAGGTGTGTACTTGATGTACTTCAGTTGCGCACGCCAACTCCATGTACTCCACACCCACTCATCACTTCACAGACTTACATACCACACCTTCTCTTACACACATCACGTTCATCTAGTTCTCACTCCTGTAACACTAGGATCAGGTCTTTGTCCACACTGCACTTTCTCCTAGAATGTTGCTTTCTGTCTTCATCGCCAGCTGTTTGAACTCCTCCATAAAGATCTATCTGTGAACTCTGGGAATCGAACTCAGGTCCTCTGCAAGAGCTCAATGCTCTTAACTATTGAGACATTTCTCCAGCCCCAAGTGTTGTGGGATATTTAATTACACTGTGAACCCATTAAGAGAGTCATAGGGTGTCTGCAAGATGATAGATGTACAGGTAGTAGTAGGGAGGGGCTTAGTATAGCATAGGTTCTTTTCTTTTGGCAGAGTGGAAGGACACTTTTTTCAGAGATGCCAGCAAAGGGAGAAGGTCAGCTAATTGCTACTTGACTTCTCTGAGCTAGCAAGTTTTCACCCCAGCCTTGGGCTCCCGAGTCTCACTGATAAACAGAAGGATAGAGATTTAATTAAAAGCCATATTAGATGGCAGCAATAAAGCCAATGCCTGTGGGAACAGAATTCCCACCAGGCCACAGTCTGAGTGATTGGGCTGCAGCCAGAGAAGAAGGCCAGTAACTATGGAGCCACAGTTGCTAGCTAATACAGCAGTAGATTAAAGTTGAGCCTCTGTGGCTGCTGGAAAAACAACACCCATGGATTTAAGACTTAAACCTAAAAGTCAGGTATGGTTGTACGCACTGTAATACCAGCACTCTAGAGGCTGAAGTAGGGAGATAACTACTTTGAGGCCAACCTGGGCTACATATTGAGTTCAAGACCAGCCTAGACTATATAGCGAGATCCTGTCCCAAAAATCACAAAGGCCAGGGAGTTGGCTCCATAGATAAAAGCACTTAATATAAGCATGAAGACCCAATTTGGATCACCAGAACCTGTGTAAAAGCTGGTATGGTGGACATATGTCCACCATACAGATTCCCATGATGAGATCAGAGGCAGAAACTGGAGAATCCCCCATAGGCTCATGGGCTGGGTGGCCTAGAGTATACACTACAGTGGCAGAAATAAGAGGAACCCTGACTCAAAGAAGATGAAAGATGAGAACCAACGCCTGCAGCTATCTCTGACCTCCACACATGTGCCATGGCATGTGCATGCATGTCCTCACATACAAACCCATACACAAAGACATGTTTAAAAGATGACTTTAGAAAGCAATAAAACCTAAGGCTTGAAGTAGGAAGCCTGGATCCAGCTTCTTTGTGGAACTTCTTAAGAACTTTGTACCTCCTCTATGCATACTTTTGCCATTTTGCCTGTTATCTCAGTCATGAGTGACAGGACATTTAAAACTGGAGGTACATGTGTGATTGTGACCACTACCAGAGAAATAAAGAGTGTCCACTGAAGCCAGGCTCGACGGTAAGAAGCCCAGGGGGTAAGGAGCTGGGGAGGAAGACCTAAGGGAATTGAGTACAGTCCAAAGGACTTCAGCCTTTTAGTATGAAGGTCTGAGTTCTGTACCAGAACTTTCTTTCTGAGACAGTGTCGTGTGTAATCCAGGCTGGCCTTGACATCACTGTGTAGCTGAGAATGACTTTCAATTTCTGGTTTTCCGGTTACTGGCCTGTGTTGTCATACCTAGTTCCGGGCAGGGAGCAAACCCAGGGCTCCAGGCATGCTCAGTAGGCATTCTACCACCTGCACTACATACCCACCCCCTGGTGAGACTATTTCCAGGGATTAATTAGGCCTTCAGGATCCTCTGAAGCTAGCTAGCTTCCCTTGTAGTTGGGTGCTGTAGGTGGATTGGCTGAGGGTGGAGGGGCAGGGCTTGAAGCCTGAGCCTGGGAGTCGCAGTGATTAAAAGATTAACGTGAGTCAGGATGCAGATAACTAACTTGGCTTGGGAACTCAGGAAGAGAGACTCAGCAAAGGGGTATTATTCCCAAACGCCGTGCAGAGGTGGAGAAGGCACTTGGGTGGCACTTAGGATGTTACTCATAACCTTTCCAGAACAGCCTTGTTGGCGTCCATTGCCAGGCTGTAGAGGTCCAAACAGGCAGAGCAAAGCCCTGCTCCCCCGACGAGAGGGGCTTCATGCCTGATCATGACCAGAGGAAGCAGGGGCGGTAAGATGAAGGCCTGTGGCTGAGAGCAGGTCACCGTGGGGCGGGGAGGAGGGTAAACTGTAAGCACACACAGAAAATCATGGGCAGAAAATCATAAAGCCGGGGCTGGAGAGATGGCTCAGAGGTTAAGAGCATTGTCTGCTCTTCCAAA